>CAUYLG010043590.1:0-15508 GCA_963573385.1 Cacajao melanocephalus
AGTAGAACAAGAATTCTGTTCTCTCTCCCTCTTTTTCTTCCTCTTTCTTTCTCTCGTACATTCTTTTTTTTTCTTTCTTTCACTCTCACTTTCTTTCCTCTCTTTTCCTTTCTTTCAAAAAATAAAAAAAAAAAAAAAAAAGAAGTGAGGAAAGATCTAAAATCAACACCCTATCATCAAAATTGAAAGAGCTAGAGGAACAAGATCAAACAAATTCAAAAGCTAGCAGAAGACAAGAAATAACTAAGATCAGAGCAGAACTGAAGGAGATAGAGACACAAAAAACCCTTCAAAAATTCAATAAATCTAGGAGGTGGTTTTTTGAAAAAATCAACAAAATAGATCGCTAGTCAGACTAACAAAAAATAAAAGAGAGAAGAATCAAAGAGGTGCAATAAAAAATGATAAAGGGGATAGATATAATCACTGATTCCACAGAAATACAAACTACCATCAGAGATTACTACAAACAACTCTATGTACATCAAACAAGTAAATCTAGAAGAAATGGATAAATTCCTGGACACTTACACTCTTCCAAGACTAAACCAGGAAGAAGCTGAATCCCTGAATAGATCAATAACAAGGTCTGAAGTTGAGACAGCAATTAATAGCCTACCAACCAAAAAAGTCCAGGTCCAGACAGGTTCATGGCCAAATTCTACCAGGCGTACAAAGAGGAGCTGGTACCATTCCTTCTGAAACTATTTCAAACAATAAAAAAAGAGGGAATCCTCCCTAACTCATTTTTTGATATGAAAACCTGGCAGAGAGACAACTAAAAAAAGAAAACTTCAGGCCACTACCCATGATGAACACCGATGCAAAAATCTTCAACAAAATACTGGCAAACCAAATGCAACAGCACATCAAAAACCTTATCCATCATGATCAAGTAGGCTTCATCCTGGGGATGCAAGGCTGGTACAGCATATGCAAGTCTATGAATGTAATCCACCACATAAACAGAACCAAAGACAAAAACCACATGATTATCTCAATAGATACAGAGAATGCCTTAGACAAAATTCAACAATGCTTTATGCTAAAAACTCTCCATAAACTAGGTATCAGTGGAACATATCTCAAATTTTCACATATTTACATCAAACCCACAGCCAATATCGTACTGAATGGGCAAAAACTGGAAGCATTTCCTTTGAAAACTGGCACTAGACAAGAGTGACCTCTCTCACCATTTCTATTCAACATAATATTGGAAGTTCTAGCCTGAGCAATCAGGCAAGAAAAGGAAATAAAGGGTATTCAATTAGAAAAAGAGGAAGTCAATTTTTCTCTATTTGCAGATGACATGATTGTATATTTAGAAGAACCAATCATCTCAGCCCACAATCTCCTTAAGATGATAAGCAACTTCAGCAAAGTCTCAGGATACAAAATTAATGTGCAAAAATCACAAGCATTCCTATACAAAAATAACAGGCAGCCAGCCAAATCGAGAGTGTACTCCCATTCACAATTGCCACAAACAGAATAAAATACCTAGGAATACCACTAACAAGGGATGTGAAGAACCTCTTCAAGAACTACAAACCACTGCTCAAGGAAATAAGAGAGCTTACAAACAGATGGAAAAACATTCCATGCTCATGGTTAGAAAGGATCAATATCATGAAAATGGCCATATTGCCCAAAATAATTTATAGATTCAATGCTATCCCCATCAAACTACCATTGACCTTCTTCACAGAACTGGAAAAAACCACCTTAAACTTCACATGGAAGCAAAAAAGAGCCTTCATAGCCAAGACAATCCTAAGCAAAAAGGACAAAGCTGGAGGCATCATGCTACCTGACTTCAAACTATACTACAAGAGTGCAGTAATCAAAACAGCACGGTATTGGTACCTAAACAGAGATATAAACCAATGGTACAGAACAGAGGCCTCAGGTATAACACCACACATCTACAACCATCTGATCTTTGACAAACCTGACAAAAACAAGCAATGGGGAAAGAATTTCCTGTTTAATGAATGGTGTTAGAAAAAGTGGCTAGCCCTGTACAGAAAGCTGAAACTGGACCCCTTCTCTTCACCTTACACAAAAATTAACTCCAGATGGATTAAAGATTTAAACATAAGATATAACACCATAAAAACCCTAGAAGAAAACGTAGGCAATACCATTCAGAACATAGGCATAGGCAAGGATTTCATGACTAAAACACCAAAAGCAATGGCAACAAAAGCCAAAATTGACAAATGGGATCTAATTAAACTTAAGAACTTCTGCATAGCAAAAGAAACAATCATTAGAGTGAACCAGCAACCATCTGGCAAAGGGCTAATATCCAGAATCTACAAAGAATTAAAGCAGATTTACAAGAAAGAAAACGAACAACCCCATCCAAAAGTGGGTGTAGGATATGAACAGATACTTTTCAAAAGAAGACAAGTATGCAGCCAACAAACATATGAAAAAATGTTCATCATCACTGGTCATTAGAGAAATGCAAATCAAAACCACATTGAGATACCATCTCACGCCAGTTAGAATGGCAATCATTAAAAAAGCTGGAGACAACAGATGCTGGAGAGGATGTGGAGAAATAGGAACACATTTACACTGTTGATAGGAGTGTAAATTAGTTCAATAATGTGGAAGGCAGTGTGGTGATTCCTCAAGAATCTAGAAATAGAAATTCCATTTGACCCAGCAATCCCATTACCGGGTATATACCCAAAGGATTAGAAATCATTCTATTATAAAGACACAAGCACACAAATATTCATTGCAGCACTGTTTACAATAGCAAATACCTGGAACCAACCCAAATGCCCATCAATGATAGACTGGATAAAGAAAATGTGGCACATATATACCATGGAATACTATGCAGCCATAAAAAAGGATGAGTTCATGTCCTTTGCAGGGACATGGATGTATCTGGAAACCATCATTCTCAGCAAACTGACACAAGAACAGAAAACCAAACACTATATGTTCTCACTCATAGGTGAGTGTTGAACAATGAGAACACATGGACACAGGGAGGGGAACATCACACAGTGAGGTCTGTTGGGGACTGGGCAGGCTAGGGGAGGGATAGTAGGGTGTGAGAAAGTTGAGGAGGGATAACATTGGAAGAAATGCCTGATGTAGGTGACGGGGGGATGGAGGCAGCAAACCACCATGGCACGTGTATACCTAAGCAACAATCCTGCAAGAGCTGCACATGTACCCTGGAACTTAAAGTATAATAATAAAAATACATATATATTAAGCAGAAATAAAAGTAGCCAAAGAACATTAATAGACATTTTTCAAAAGAAGACATCCAATGGCCAACAGCTGTATGAAAAAATGTTCAATATCATTAATCATCAAAGAAATGCAAATTAAAACTACAATGAGATATGATCTAAGACCAGTCAGAATGATTATTAAAAAGACAAAAAAAATTAACAAATATTGGTAGGATGCAGAGGAAAGAGATTTCTTATATACTGTTAGTGAGAACATAAAACAGTATGGAGATTTCTCAAAGAACTAAAAATAGAACTGCTATTCAATCCAGCAATTCCACCACCTGGCAACTACTCAAAGGAAAATATATCATTATATAAAAAAGATAACCACACTTATATGTTTGTGGCATAACTGTTCACAATAGCAAAGATATGAATCAACCTAAATGTCCATCAATGGATAACTGGATAAAGAAAATGTGGTACATGTCCATAAGGTGACACCATTTAGCAGTACAAAAAGAGCAAAATAATGTCTTTTGAAGCAACTTTAATGGAACTGGAGGACATTAGCTTAAGTGAAACAAGTGAGACATAGAAAGATACATACTGTATATTCTCACTTTATAAGTGGGAGCTAAATAATGTGTATGCGTGGATGCAGAATGTAGAATAATAGATAAAGGAAAATTGGAAAGGTGAAAGAGTGGGAGTGAGGGAAATAGTGATAAATCACTTAATGAGTGTAATGTTACATTATTTGAGTGATGCATGCCATAAATTTATATACATTTTTGAAAGAAACTTTGAATAATTAAAAGGAAAAAAAAACATGGCAGATCAGGCTACACATTAGTGGTAGCCAGGTCAACCTTCATAAGGAGTTCCTGTTGAGTCCAGACGTAGCCTGCATCCCTGTTATTATGGTCACTGTGTTCATCAGTCCGTTGGGCAAGCATGGGGGTGGCTAGGGAAAGAGAATGAGTAACATCCACAGAGATACTACTTTGTTTATTTATTTTTCCCCAGCTTTATTGAGGTATTGACAAACAAAGATCTATGTAGTTAAGGTTTAAAATGTGGTGTTTTGACATATGCATATATCATGAAGTAATTATCACAACCAAGCTAATCAGCTAATTACTCCTTACCTTCACATATTCTTTTAAATCATGAGAACATGTAAAATCTACTCAAATATTAAGTATACAATACATTCTTATTTACTACAGTGGATGCCTTTTCCTGAGCATCCACATGGGACAAAATATCTTCACAATCTGTGTCCATTCTGAGAGACCAATCCACTTACTTCTTCCCCAAACATATTTGTTACAAGTCTTCTAAGCTTACTTCTTTGAAAGACCCTAACTATTCAGCTAAACCATTAATTAGCAAGTACTCTATCAGACCTGCACTCTGGCCACTTCTCACTCCAGATATTATAGCCAACAAATATACTTCATGAAGGTCTGCCACTGGGGATATTTTCCTTCATCATTGCCCAGAACCACCCCTGACTGAGGCTGTTCATTAATTAATATCAATTAATGCAGCAAAATCTAGTGTTGTATTCCTTCCTTTTTTGCCAATTTGTTAAATATTGTTTAACATCCTTAAACAATATTTTCACGTTTCCATGGTTTCTGCCAATATATATTAGAAAGGTCTTGCTATTTCATCGTGGCTTATATTGCCTGCCACCCCAGAGCCCACTGAGATTTGACCCTAGTTATGAGTCTAGTGACAATGGAGGTGGGGGTTTGTGATGGGTCCCAAAAAGAATAAGCATTATTTTCCAAGGTATCCAACCCAACTAATTGTATCAAAGGGTTTTCAGGCTGAGAAAGGCAGTCTCCTGGTGCCAGATGGCCAGCCATTTCTATTGGTAAGAGAGGCTCAGAATGAGTTGAGGGTTCAAGATGATCAGTTTTACCTGGATTCAACCAGATGTCTTCATATCAAATTTTAGAATCCCATTCCTTTTCAATCAATGGCCTTTAACGTAAGAAACTTTGAGAGACTATGAATTGTCATAATACATTTGTAATACAATCGTCATTGTAATTAACAACTCTCACAATTAAAATTTGTGTCTAATTTTCAGCCATATTAGCCCTGCACCTATTATACTGGAAAAAAAATCATGAAATCTATCTGATTTTCAGACTGTGACTTGAAGTGAAAGATAATAGACCTTATTTTGTTTTCTCTTTGTAAGGATTCAAGTGCACATACAAAAATCTATCGCACACTTCAGCCTTTGTAGTCATTATTACTGCCATTCAGTTAAGGACAGCAGCCACTTGAACTCCCAAGGTATGTGCTTAAGTTGGCACTTAACTATAATCAGCCACAGATGATGGCTGGATTAATTGTAATGTCATTTCATGCCATTGGTTATTAGTATCCCATATCCCACTGGTAAAGGTCATGCTCAGACCCAAGGGCATGACCAAACCAGTCCTCCCACCCCATCTGAGGTAGGCTAAGAAATGCCCCCCCTAAAACATCACATGTCTCACACATCTCACATCCTAATCTCTGAAAACTGTGCCTTTTATCTTATGTGGTTAAAAAAGATGAGGAGTGCAAATGAGATTAAATTAAAGACTGTGAGATGGGGAGAATATCCTGAATTATTTGGGTGGGCCTTACATACAATGACATGTAACCCTAGGGGAGAGGCAGGAGAGAGTTGATACATACAGAGGAGAAGGCCATATAAAGATACAAGGAGATTTCAAGATTGGAGTGAAATAGCCGTTAGCTCAGGAATGCCAGAAGCCCCCCGAATGTGGAATGGACAGAAACAGACTCGCCCCTGGAGCCTCCAGAGGGAGTGAGGCCCCTGCCCATACCTTAACTGTGGTTCAGTCATTCTGATTCTTAACTCCTAGCCTCAGAACTGTGAGATCCATGAATTTCTGCTGCTTTAAGCCACCTAGTTTGGAGTAATCTGTTACAGAAGCCCAGGCAACTAATATGTCATCTTTAGGGGGTATATTTTCTGGAACTATGCCTGATAGCAATTCTGTAGCAATCTGGGTAGTCATCAGGAGATTGATACCAGATAGTGTGTTAAACAGGGTAAGTTAAACAGTAAAATTATTAACTATAGTAAAGGACTAACTATACAATATAAGAGAAGTCTATATAGTAACCCAGGACTGAGAGAGAATGCCCAGAGAAGAACAAACTTGAAAACGAGCTTAGATCCCATTGCAGAGGTGGGTCATCCAACAGATAGTCAAGAAGTTAAATAGTTTAGCCAGACTGGAGCTATTCTTGAAATTCTGGGCAAATAGACAACTCTCTGGATTATAGGTGCAAGAGCTGGCCATGATTAACCAGTGGCAGTGGAAGTCCAGGTGACAGTAGGTAGAGAAGACCTCCGAGTATGCAGACCATTTCAGAGGGACTGGCAGCTCTGCCTGAATACCTAGGGCATCGGTAGGCTGTGTGAAGACCACATAGAACTTGTGGACAAGTAGCTGTTCTGTTTGTAACCCTTTGTGCTATAGGCAGCTGTGTGTAAGCAGGGATATTGATTTCCATGTTAAGAAGTTTGTAGAAAGTCCATTGCCAGGCAGAGGTTGGTAGCAGAGAAATTATGTTACCGGCCTTATGCTGGGGCAGGCTCCATGGTACAAACACTAATCTCTCCTCTCCAATGGCCACCCCTTGGCATGGAAATTGCAGGAGTCTCTTGCTCCTGTAAACTCCCTCCAGTACTCTCTACTGAGAAAGCTTGCCATCATGCTCATTTTTTAAAGGGGAAATGTTTAAAGAAATTTCACTGTTTATCACAGAGTGTATATTGAAGGGTTTATTAGAAGTTGAGAGGCAATGAATAAATGACACAATCATATATATACTGTACAGCTCATGATCACACTTCCCCAGTTGTTCCAAATGTGTTTTTACAGCTAAGATGGTTTGTTTTCTTCTTAATTCCAGATTCAGTCAAGGCTCACACATGACATTTTGTTCTCAAAGTCTCTTTAGTCTTATTTAACCTAGAATAATTCCTTCATATTTTTTCATCTTTCATAATATTGACATTTTGAAGAGTCTAGACTCTCATATGATGTGTTCCACATCTGAATCATCTGATTATTTCCATGTGATATGATTCATTGTAAGCATCTGTGGGAACAATATCACAGAGTAGATATTGCATTCTTTCTTTTGAACCCTACTAGGGGGCCTGTGATGTCACTTTTCTCCATAGTTGGCAATGTTAAGTAAAACTGCTGGGTTGAGATGTTGTCTGCCAGATATCTTTACTGTAAAGGTAGATTTCTTCATTGGCATTAAAAAGTAATCTGTGGAATCACACTTAAAAACCATGAAAATACCCTTCTTCCTTCCTTTCCTCCTTTCTTCCTTCCTCCTTCCTTCCTATCTTCCTCCCTCCTTTCTTTCGTCCCTCCCTCCCTCTCTTCCTTCCTTCGCTGCTTCCTTCTCTCCCTCCCTCTCTCTACATTTTTATGAATATCACTATGGATTCAGAATTTTTAAATTCAGTGAATTATAATCTTTTTCTGTCATTCTTTTATTTATCTTTCTTTATTGAGGTGGAATTCACATAACACAATGAGCCATTTCAATTTATTGTGACATTTAGTACATTCACAATGTCGTTCAACCCACCTATATCAAGTTCCAAATCATTTTCAAGACCCAAAAAAGAAAAGCCCATACAAGCAGCCACTTGTATGTTGCTTCCCCTGTTAATTCCTGACAACTACCAATCTTCTCTTTGTTCCTATTATTTTATCTGTTGTGGGGATTTCATATGAGGGGAATAATACAGTAAGTGACCTTTTGTGTTCAGTGTCTTTAACTTAGCTTAATGTTTTTGAGATTCACCCTGTACCACATATCAGTATCTCTTTCCTTTCCATGGCTGAATAATGGCCATTCTATGTATATATATGACTTTTTGTTTATTCATTCATTTGTGAATCGATATGTTTGTAATTTCCACCCTTTGGCTACTGTGAATAGTACTGCTATAAACATTCCTGTACAAGTATTTGCTTGAATACCTATTTTCAATACTTTTGAGTTTATATGAAGGAGTGGAATTCCTGGGTCAAATGGTAATTTTACATTTAATTTTTTGTGAAACTGTCAAACCTTTACACAGTGGCTACAGCATTTCACATTTCCAGTAGCAACGTATGAGGTTCTTTTTTCTCTACATCCTTGTCAACACTTGTTATTTTCTGTGTTTTTTTATTGTGGCTATGTTAGTGTGCATTAGTTGATAACTCATTGTGGTTTGGATTAGCATTTTCCTAATGACTGGTATTAAACTTCATTTTGTGTGCTCATTAGACATACGTATATCTACATTGAGGGAATATCTATTCAAATTATTTTTATATTTTTAAATTGGGTTATTTTCTTTTTATTACTGAGGGTATAACACTGTGTTTTCTTGTAAGAATTTTATGTTTCAGCTCTTACATTTAGGTCTGTAATCCTTTTTCAGTAAATCTGTGTTTACATTGTGAAGTCAGTATTCACCTTAATTCTTTTGCATGTGGAGATCTAGTTGTTCCAGCACCAATCATTGAAGAGACTATTCTTCCTCCATTGGGTGATCTTAGAACCCTTGCCAAAAATCAGTTGTCCACAAAGTAAATCCATGAACTCAAAATAATCTTACATTTATTTATGTTCTAAATAACTTGTTCAGAAACACTTTTAATTTTCAGTGTACAGGTCTTTCACTTTCTTGCTTAAATTTATTCCTAGGTATTTTATTTTTTGAATGTTCTCACAAATGAAATTGCTTTCTCAATTTCCTTTTTGAATTGTTCATCACTAGTCTATAGAAATTTCCACAAATTTGTGTGTGCTGCTTTTGTGTCTTGTAACTTTGCTGAAATGTTTATTAGCTCTACTAGTACCTTAGTCGATTCTATAAACCTTTTCTGCATCTAAGAGTATGGCATCTGTGAATTAGGATCGTTTTGATTCTTTCTGTCCAATTTGGATATCTTTTATTTTTTTCTTGTTTCATTGATCAGAACTTCAAGTACAATATTGCACAGAAGTGGTGAAATTGGGCATATTTGTCTTGTTCCTGGTATTAGGGGGAACATTTTCTGTCTTTCACCATTGTGTATGAGGTTCACCTTGAGTTTTTCATAAATGCCCTTTAGCAGGTTGAGAAAATTTCCTTCTATTTCTACTTTGTTAAGGGTTTTTGTAATGAAAGGGGCACTCTTGCAATACTTAGCTAGGCCACTTATAACTTTAGCCTCTACTTCCTGCTTGCACTGAGCCTAAAGATTGGCCAGAGATGAAAGTTTAGGGTTTTCTCAGTTCTCTTCTGAGCATGCATCCTGCCCTGGCTTCAGTATGTCTTTCTAAATTTGGCAGTGCACATAGTGCTCTTAAATGCCCTGTTTTCCCAAAGAAACTCCCAGCTTTCCTCCCACCATTTCAGTATGTCAATTGCTTTCCTTGATTTTATTATTTTGCTCCAAGTACCTGCATGTTATTTATCATTACCTTACTATCTTTATGGGTGATTCTCTCTATGTAGCTGCTTTTGTGCTCTAAGAGAATTTCAAGTTAGGTGAAACAAAGTCGAGAATCTTGTATGAGTCTTTAGGCAGGCAACTGACAGGTCAAATTCAATTCTCTGAAAATAAAATCTGCTATTCCTCCTCCAGAACCAAGGACCAGGGTCCCAGACTGGCAGCATGGGCTACCACTATCAAGTTTGCCAACAAATCAAGGAGGGGTATGGAGCAAGAACAAGTGGAAACACTGGAAAACATTCCTACTATTTTTGAATTACCTTTTCCTCTATTCAGTATTTGCTCGGTTGCTGCAAACTTTTGGCCATTTTCCAGAGAGCTATCAAAGTTGGCTGTGACAATTTTGCTTGACCTTTTGGTGTTTTCCCACCATTTCCAGTGATAGTACTCCACCAATGAACAGCTATTACTTTTTGTGATGTTCACAATATTCTCAGTCATTTTCAGTTTGGCACTTTTAGTCAATGTGTGCTTTTCATCAGTATTGATTTATCTCCTCAAGCCTCAGTCTTCCCATTTGTTTTACAAAATCATTTTTCTTTCAGGGATTTTGAGGATTAGAGGTTATATTTGTAAGACAGTATAATATTAGGCATGAAGAAGTTCAGTAGCTTTCCATTATGATGGTAATCTCAGATCTTCTTCATGATGTGTAGTTTTTCTTCTTCCTCAGTTATTAGACACATATTTATTTGCAACCTCTCAGAAGCCAGGCACCCTTCTGGGTATGCGAGACACACTAGGGAACAATACACAATCCCTGACTCAAAGTGGTCTGTAGTCTAATGACAAAAAGTCAAGTAAATACGCGAGCACCATGTTCAGAGGAGGAAGGACAAGTATGCGGGGAGAAGTCCAAAACTAAACCTAGTAGAGTCTTGAGGTAGATTTGGGAATCCTTTGCAGAGAAAATAGCATTTAAATTTGTACAGGCCATGTTTTCTACAATGCCCAGAAAGTGTAGCAGGTATTATCCATGTTGAGGTAAAGAGAGAGAACACTTCAAGAACTAAAAATGTCATGAACAAAGGCTCTTGACGCTGTCAAAGAGCAAAAAAGTCTCTAGAAACTTCAAGAGGCAGTGAAATGATTGAGAAAACAGAAAGTGGAGAATGTTGGAGAAAACAATTGTATTTTAAATATTTTCTAAGATATTTAAAAAGATCAACCATTAATTGATCCATAGAGAATAATTTTACGTAGTGCTGAATATTAGAAATTATGGAGGCAATATTTTTTGTTTATAATGCTATAAAACTAGCAATTATCTTTAGAAGAAAAGAAAGTGTATTCCATTATACTACAAATCATGAAAATGATCTGCCTTGAATTTGCAATATATTTATTCACATATTTGAAAAGAAAGAAGAAAAAACAGGAAGGAAAGAAGAAGGGAGGAAAGGAGAAAGAAAATTAAGAAAGGAAAGAGGAAGGAAGGAAGAACAGAAGGAGAAAGGAAAAAGGAAAGAAGAAAGGAAAGAGGGATGAATGGAGAAAGAGAGGGAAGATGAAAAAGGATGAAGAGGGGAACCCAGGAAGAGGGAAAGGGAGAGAGAGAAGGAGATGGGGGGGGAAGGAAAAAGAAAAGGAGAAAAAATAGAGAAAAGTAAGTAGGGAAAGGGAAGAGAAGGAAGGAAGAGTAGGAAGGAAAGAGGAAGAGAAAGAGAAAAGGAAGAAAGAGAAAGAAGAAAAGAAAGAAAAGACAGGCAAGAAACAGAGAAAGAAAGAAAAGAAAAGAAAGAAAAGGAAGGAAAGAGAAAGTAAGGTAGGTAGATTCTGACGAGTTTCTATTTGTTCACTTGATGGAATGTATTTAATCATTTTTTCAAGATATCTCCAAGATATGAATGGTAACAGGATGTTTATACCAGAGATAAGATTGGACCGAAATCCTAGTTCACTCTGGGAGCTAATAAAAGTAAAGATTTGAATTTAAGTATCACTTTCTCCTAGGAGCACATGAACAAGGAAATGGGGGTCAAAAGGGCAGTGGCAGTGTTGTAAGCACTTTATCTGAAACATAAACATTACTGGAGTGCATTTTGGACCAAATTACCTCTCTCAGATCTGGGATGTTAGCATTCCTACCCTACTTAAGCATGGCAATTTTACTGTGGCTTTGAGGAGGGCTGAGCAAGGGGCTTGGCTGGACACTTGAGGAAAGGATCTTACCTCAAGGGCTAATATAACTCAAGCAATTAAAAGGCATCCCACCAAGGGGGATCTCATAAAACCCCAAATCCATGGAACAGAACCCTCCCCCTATAAATATCACAGGCGATTGGTGCATATATCACTCCATTCTGAAAGATAATGCAGCCACCTTTCCCTTGTAAACAGACACAGTTAGTAGATCCAGGAATACTGCACATGAATGAACCATGCCCAATTAAGTCTTGGTTTTATCTTATTGAAAATACAAAGGGAACGTCTGTTTTTTCCATCACAGACTACAGAAGAATGGACAACAGAATTGTGCTGTCTAAAACCAGAAGTAATATCTGCATGGAATAGTCTATTTTAAAAAATAACTTTTAAAAAGATGATGAAGGAAAAAAACATAAGATAGCCACTTGGAAAACTGGGTATACTGCCTAATTTAAAGGTTCTCAGGAATATTTTATCAATAAACATGTGTGTGTGTGTGTGTGTGTGTGTGTGTGTGTATTTTATGATTTCAGCAAAATGTATCTGAGTCTCAGTTCCTCAAAGGAATTTGCTCTCCTGAAATCCACCATGAAATACTGTGATAAAATAGTAGCTCATTGGGTTCAGAGATGATTTTTTAAAAATGAAGTTTATATAGCATTATTCACAATAACCAAAAAGGTAGAAGGAACACAAATGTGCAGAGATGAAGAATAAATAAATAAAATATAGTTCATATACAATGGAATATTATTCAGCCTTAAAAAGGAAGAAAATTGATGCATGCTGAACCTTGGATGAACATGGAGGCAACTTGAAGACATTGTGCTAAGTGAAATAACCCAGATACAAAAGGACAAACACTATGATTCCACTAATATGAGGTTCCTAAAAGTGGTCAAATTCACAGAGACAGAAAGTAGAATGGTTTTGCCAGTGGCTGGGGGCAGGGGAGAATAGGAAGTTGTTCAAGGAGCACAGAGCTGCAGTTAGGAAAGGAGCAAAGAGCTCTGGAGATGATGATAAGGTTGGCAGAACAATGTGAATGCAATTAATGCCACTGAACTTGTCACTTAAAATCGTTAATTTTATGTATATTTTACTGCAATGAGAATAATGAAATTACTTCTTTCCATGTCATTTTGGAATACCTCTATTTACTCTCTTTCAAATATGTTGTTATGCTATTAACTTCAGAAATAGCCTTCCCAACAGTCCCTGCCCCTGTATAATTCTTTATAGAATATCGATTGACCAATCGGGCAGTCAGTAGCTATTACAAATTAGAGAGAAGCAAATTAAAATATCAATGTGTTTGTCATGTTTTACTGTTGGAAGCTGTCAGCACAGACAGTCTTGCTTCTGGTCCTGACAAGGATCACCCAGTTGCCAAACTTACAGCCTTGCTAATGGATAAGGAGACAGGGATTGCTCCAAAACCCAAACTTTGCAAAGCTGTAAATTGGTTGTGAGAGATGCTTCCAGCAGTAATAGCCAAAACATTACTCAGCCAGTCTGAATTTTGCTCATTTGGTGTGTTTCTAACTTATTCTAGAAACACTTCTTGCTGGAACTCTCCTTCTTGGATTAGTAGCTTTGGTTAAATAGGCATTTTACTTGCTATACAATATGAATGCTCTAGGAGAGATGAGAGCAAACAATTAAAAGAGGACTTGGTTAAGTGAGGATAAAAATTACCAAGAATACAAACACAAATTAAAATTTAAAATATGCTTCTCTCTGCATTCACGGAAACAGGAGAGTTTAACAGTTTTTCAATAGTATAGCTTCAACTTACTCTGAATTGTCTTTACGATATACTCCCATTTCAGTCCACTTTTTAGCCACAAGCTTTCTACAGACACTTGTGAAATAAGAGTCATTCTTATACTGCCTTAATAATGAGGAAGTTGAGAAAGTGATAAACATGCAGCACATCTCCATGAGGATTTGATTTTGTGTAAAGATCCATTCACGTGTTAAATGGTTGCAAAATTTTGGCAGAAATGCTACACTTAGACTGGTACAAAAATCTAGACCTTTGCTATCAAATTAATGTCAGTATTTTTCTCCTGTTTTTCTTAGTCTAAAACCTTCTTGCCCACCATAAAACTATGTAGTATCTCTTGTGTGGTCCCATTATCAGCCTAAGGGGAATAAAAGTGTGGGATCATCTATTAATCTTTCTATCAGAGAGTTTCAGAGATAGGAGAGCTGGAGATAGGGTACACAGAAGGATGTCATACATAGAATATTAACTTTCATAATTCATCATCCTAGTTAAAAACAACAACAATGTACACTCTGTCTGCCAGTTATCATACCACACAGAAGCAGCTACAACTCAACAAAGTACTAGTTTCCTCAACCACTGGGAGAAGCAATTCCCCTGGAGTAGTTTCCAGATTAACTGAATAATAAAGACAAACACATATGAAAAAGACACAAGAATTTTTCCAAACAAAAAAAAGTTTAAATCAATGTAAGTAAATGAGAGTAAATCAAGGTAAGTAAATGACGGTGGAGCTAATAACCTCAGGAAGAAGAGTGAGGAGGATAATTAGACACTTTTTATGTTTTGGCCACACTTCTTCCCTTTCATGTGTCTCTTCTTTGATACTGTTTACTTATTTGCATGGTTCAATATTAGACAATGCAAATGTACTTGAAAGAATGAATGGTGAATGAGAAACGTGACAACAAAGGTATTACTGAATAGGTTCATTATATATGATGCATAAAAATTCCTGCTATAACAATATATAAACTTATTTGAAAATCCATGCATCTCTGATCAATTAAAAGAAATAAAAAGAGCAAGCTTTAATTTTTATGATTAAAATTACTTTAAAAATGTTAAATGTCTCTAAATGAAATTCAGACAAAACAACTGCTTTCTTAAAATACTAAGATTTGTAAAAGTATATTTTACCCCTCCCTTATAACATTTAAGTAGTCAAGAACATTTTTAAAGACAATATAGCTTTTCTTAAGTAGTTCACTCCAGTTTTTGCTTAACTTTCTCTTAAATAATTTCTGTATTTCCTTTCTTTTACTGGCTTGCATAGAAATCCTTTTTCTAATGATGTTCTAAAACTAAGTGATTGCATACATGTATCACCAAACAGCTATGATAGGTGATGCAAACAGCCAGGAAACTAACAGGAATAAGCTTGTAATGACCAACATAAAGAGTTTCACTGTTCTGCATAAATATCAATTATTTGCCGTAAGTGACCAAGCTCTATGGATCAGCCCACAAATCATACCATTTCCCAAAATTCTCCTGATGACAAGTGAATATAAGAAGACATCTGAAAGCCCCCAGACAAGCACATCAGCTTTTAAAGCACCAATTGCCTCTCAGGGAACCTAACAAAGAGTAGAGTAGTAGCCTTGGGGAAAAAAACGATGAGTTTCTGTCCTTTGTAGGGACATGGATAAACCTGGAAACCATCATTCTCAGCAAACTGACGCAAGAAGAGAAAATCAAACACTGCATGTTGTCACTCATAGGTGGGTGTTGAACAATGAGAACACATGGACACAGGGAGGGGAGCATCACACACTGGGGTCTGTTGGGGG
>CAUYLG010043591.1:0-11758 GCA_963573385.1 Cacajao melanocephalus
GCTTGATGAGCATAGCATTGAATCTATACATTATTTCGGGCAGTATGGCCATTTTCACAATATTGATTCTTCCTAACCGTGAGCATGGAATGTTTTTCCATCTGTTTGTGTCCTCTCTTATTTCCTTGAGCAGTGGTTTGTGGTTCTCCTTGAAGAGGTCCTTCACATCCCTTGTTAGTTGTATTCCTAGGTATTTTATTCTCTTTGTAGCAGTTGTGAATGGGAGTTCATTCATGATTTGGCTCTCTGTTTAGTATTGGTGTATAGGAATGCTTGTGATTTTTGCACACTGATTTTGTATCCTGAGACTTTGCTGAATTTGCTTATCAGCTTAAGGAGATTTTGGGCTGAGATGATGGGGTTTTCTAAATATACAATCATGTCATCTGCAAACAGAGACAATTTGACTTCCTCTTTTCCTAAATGGATACCCATTATTTTTTTTCTTGCCTGATTGCCCTGGCCAGAACTTCCAATACTATGTTGAATAGGAGTGGTGAGAGAGGGCATCCTTGTCTTGCGCCAGTTCTCAAAGGGAGTACTTCCAGGTTTTGCCCATTCAGTATGATATTGGCTGTCGGTTTGTCATAAATAGCTCTTACTATTTTGAGATACATTCCATCGGTACCTAGTTTACTGAGAGTATTTTTTTTTTTAAAGCATAAAGTGCTGTTGAATTTTGTCGAAGGCCTTCTCTGCATCTATTGAGATAATGATGTAGTTTTTGTCTTTGGTTCTGTTTATGTGATGGGTTACGTTTATAGATTTGCATATGTTGAACCAGCCTTGCATCCCAGGGATAAAGCCAACTTGATCGTGATGGATAAGCTTTTTCATGTGCTGTTGGATTCTGTTTGTCAGAATTTTATTGAGGATTTTCACATCAATGTTCGTTGTGGATATTTGCTTGAAATTTTCTTTTTTAGTTGTGTCTCTGCCAGGTTTTGGTATCAGGATGATGATTGTCTCATAAGATGAGTTAGGGAGGATTCCCTCTTTTTTTGTTGTTTGCAATAGTTTCAGAAGGAATGTACCAGCTCCTCTTTGTACCTCTGTTGAATTCAGCTGTGAACACATCTGGTCCTGGACTTTTTTGTTTGGTAGGCTATTAAATGCTACTTCAATTTCGGACCTTGTTATTGGTCTATTCAGCAATTTGACTACTTCCTGATTTAGTCTTGGGAGAGTGTAAGTGTCCAGGAATTAACCCATTTCTTCTAGATTTACTGGTTTATTTGCATAGAGGTGTTTATAGTATTCTCTGATGGTAGTTTGTATTTCTGTGGGATCAGTGGTGATATATCCTTTATCATTTTTATTGCATCTATTTGATTCTTCTCTTTACTTCTTTATTAGTCTGACTAGCGGTCTATCTATTTTGTTGATCTTTTCAAAAAACCAGCTCCTGGATTCATTGATTTTTTTTTTTAAGGTTTTTTTTTTTTTTATCTCCTTCAGTTCTGCTCTGATTTAGTTATTTCTTGTCTTCTTCTAGCTTTTGAATTTGTTTGTTCTTCCTCCTCTAGTTCTTTTAATTGTGACATTAGGGTCTCGATTTTAGATCTTTCTTCGTTTCTCTTTTGGGCATATAGTACTATAAATTTCCCTCTACTGACTGCTTTAAATGTGTCCCAGAGATTCTGGTACGTAGTGTCTTTGCTCTCACTGGTTTCAAATAACATCTTTATTTCTGCCTTCATTTCATTATTTATCCAGTAGTCATTTAGGAGGTTGTTCAGTTTCCATATAGTTGTGTGGTTTTAAGTATGTTTTTAATCTAAGTTATAATTTTATTGCACCATGGTCTGAGAGACTGTTATGATTTCTGTTCTTTTGTATTTGCTGAGGATTGTTTTACTTCCAATTATGTGGTCAATTTTAGAATAAATGCAATGTGCTAAGAAGAATATATATTCTGTGGATTTAGGGTAGAGAGTTCTGTAGATGTCTATTAGGTCTGGCTGCTCCAGATCTGAGTTCAAGTCCTGAATATCCTTGTTAATTTTCTGTCTCATTGATCTGTCTAATATTGACAGGGTGTGTTAAAGTCTCCCACTATTATCGTGTGGGAGTCTAAGTCTCTTTGTAGGTCTTTAAGAATTTGCTTCATGTATCTGGGTGCTCCTATATTGCATGCATGTATATTTAGGGTAGTTAGCTCTTCATGTTACATTGATCTGTTTACCATTATGTAATGCCCTTCTTTGTCTCATTTGATCTTCGTTGGTTTAAAACCTGTTTCATCAGAGACTAGGATTGCAATTCCTGCTTTTTTTTTTTTTCTTTCCATTTGCTTGGTAAATCTTCCTCCATCCCTTTTATTTTGAGCCTATGTGTGTCTTTGCATGCGAGATGGGTCTTCTCAATACACACTGATGGGTCTTGACCCTTTATCCAGTTTGCCAGTCTGTGTCTTTTAATGGAGGCATTTAACCCTTTTACATTTAAGGTTAATATTCTTATCTGTGAGTTTGATCTTGTTATTATGATGCTAGGTGGGTTGTTTTGCCTGTTGATGCAGTTTCTTCATAGTGTCAATAGTCTTTACAATTTGGTATGTTTTTGCAGTGGCTGGTACTGAGTGTTCCTTTCCGTGTTTCCGTGCTTCCTTCAGTAGCTCTTGTAATGCAGGCCTGGTAGTGACAAAATTTCTCAGCATTTGCTTGTTTGTGAATGATTTTTATTTCTCCTTTGCTTATGAAGCTTAGTTTGGCTGGATATGAAATTCTGGGTTGAAAATTCCTTTTCTTTAAGGATGTTGAATGTTTGCCCCCACTGTCTTCTGGCTTGTAGGGTTTTTGCTGAGAGATCTGCTGTGAGTCTGATGGGCTTCCCTTTGTGGGTAACCCCACCTTTCTCTCTGGCTGCCCTTAGCATTTTTTCCTTCATTTCGACCCTGGTGAATCTGATGATTATGCATCTTGGGGTTGCTCCTCTTGAGGAGTATCTTTGTGGTGTTCTCCATATTTCCTGAATTTGAATGTTGGCCTGTGTTGCTAGGTTGGGGATATTCTCCTGGATAATGTCCTGAAGAGTGTTTTCCAGCTTGATTTCATTCTCCCCATCACTTTCAGGTGCACTGATCAAATAGATTTGGTCTTTTCACATAATCTCATATTTCATTGAGGATTTGTTCATTGCTTTTCAATCTTTTTTCTCTAATCTTGCCTTCTTGCTTTATTTCATTGAGTTGATCTTCAATCTCTGATATCCTTTCTTCTGCTTGGTCAGTTCGGCTACTGAAACTTATGATTGCTTCACAAAGTTCTTGTGCTGTGTTTTTCAGCTCCATCAGGTTGTTTATGTTCTTCTCTATGCTGGTTATTCTAGTTAGCATTTTGTCTAACCTTTTTTTAACGTTCTTAGCTTCCTTGCATTGGGCTAGAACATGCTCCTTTAGCTTAGAGAAGTTTGTTATTACCCACCTTCTGAAGCCTGCTTCTGTCAATTCATCAAACTCATTCTCCATCCAGTTTTGTTCCCTTGCTGGTGAGGAGTTGTGATCTGTTGGAGGAGGAGAGGCATTCTGGTTTTTGGTGGTTTATCCTTTATGCTGGTTTCTTCCCATCTTTGTGGATTTATCTACCTTTAGTCTTTGAAGTTAGTGACTTTTAGATGGGGTCTCTGAGTGGACATCCTTTCTGTTGATGTTGAAGCTATTTCTTTCTGTTTTTTTTTAGTTTTCCTTCTAACAGTCTGGCCCCTCTGCTGCAGGACTGCTTGAGGTCCACTCCAGACTTTGCTTGCCTGGGAATCACCCACAGGGGCTGCAGAACAGCAAGGATTGCTGTCTGTTCCTTCCTCTCATAGCTTCATCCCAGAAGGGTACCTGCCAGATGTCAGCCAGAGCTCTCCTGTATGAGGTGTCTCTTCGGATATACGGGGGTCAGGGAGCTGTTTGAGGAGGCAGTCGCTCCCTTATCAGAGATCAAGTGCTATGCTGGGAGCTCTGTTGCTCCCTTCAGAGCTGCTGGGCAGGGATGTTTAAGTCTGTTGCAGCAGAACTCACAACCACCCCTTTTCCCAGGTGCTCTGTCCTGGGAAGGTGGGGCTTTATTTACAAGTGCCTGATGTGCTGCCCTTTTTCAGAGATACCCTGACCAGCAAGGAAGGAGTCTAGTTACAGTTTGCCTGCAGAGGCATTTCTGAGCTGCCACAGGCTTTGCCGAGCTGCTGTGTAAACTGCCTTGCAATTCTGTTTACACAGGTAAGGTTAGAACTGCCTCGTTAATGGCAGACAGCCTGGGTAATGGCAGACGCTCCTCCCCGTGCTGAGCTCAAACTGCTGTGCTGGCTGTGACAATCTCAACCAGTGGGTTTCAGTTTGCTGGTCTTTGTGGGGGTAGGACCCACTGACCCAGATCACTTGGCTACCTGCCTTCAGCCCCCTTTTTTTCAGGGGAATGGTCTGCTCTGTCTCACAGGCATTCCAGGTGCCAGCTAAAATGGCCACCCAGATTTGTGCTGGAAACCCGAGGTGCCAGCTGAAATGGCCACCAAGTTTTGTGCTGGAAACCTGTGGCACTTGTCACCTGGCAGGAATCTCCTGGTCTGTGGGCCATAAAGACTATGGGAGAAGTGCAGTATCTGAGCCGGAGTGCAGGAGTGGCCAGAAAAGTCCCCAGTGGCCTCTGTTGGGTAGGATGGGGGGGTCCTCTGGCCTGTTGCATTTCCCAGGTGAGTCAGTGCCTCACCCTGCCTCGGTTTGCCCTCCTTGGGCTACACTCACTTTCCAACCAGTCTTATTGAGATGAACCTGGTACCTTGGTTGGAGATGCAGAGATCCCTTGCCTTCTGCGTTGCTCTTGCTGGGAACTGTGCTCTGGAGTTGCTTCTATTTGGCCATCTTGATGGAAGTCCCCCAAGCCCCTCTTAAGAACAGATTACTCATTGTATTATACATAATTTAGTACAAACTACATATTCCCTGTGTTTTTCCTTTATTGAATCTAAAAAATATATTTCCTTAAAACCCAGTGAATTTGTTTTTCCTCTGGAATGAAATGATCTCCTGAGTTTCATATTTATTTCCATATTAGATAATTTTCACATTAATTAGAAAACAATGAAATAAAATATTAATTTTCTAGTCTCTTAAGCAAGAGAATATACTTTTCTACTTCCAATGAAGCTACTGGCAAAACTGTAAAGCATTACTTTAGCTCAATAAGTTTCTTTAACTGTAAATACATAATATTTTTGGTACCTTCTGATATATACAATGAGAACACAGTATAAGCATCAACCTTAGAAACGTACTGTCTAATAGGTTATAAAAATTTAAGGAATGTGAGAACTGTCAACTCCCCAAAAGACCAGAATAACCAATAACTTCAGCAAAGCTAAGTTTATTTGACCTACTGCAGTGAGGGATAGTTTGATCTTGGCAAACCATCTAATAAAGGGAATCTCAGGGAGGAGGAAGATATTCATACAATGTTAGGGTTTGAAAAGATGTATTTTTTTGAGATAGAATCTTGCTTTGTCACCAGGCTGGAGTGCAGTGGTGCGATCTTGGTTCACTGCAACCTCTGCCTCCTGGGTTCAAGCAATGATCACTCCTGCCTCAGCCTCCCAAGTAGCTGGGATTACAGGTGCAGGCCACCATGCATGACTAATTGTAGTTTTTGTAGAGGCAGGCTTTCACCATGTTGGTCAGGCTGGTCTCGGACACCTGACCTCGTGATCCACCTGCCTCAACATCCCAAAGTTCTGGGATTACAGGTGTGAGCCACTGCACCCAGTGGAAAAGAGAAATTTTAAGGTAGGTCTTACAAGGAGGGGAACTTGGGACTTGTCAGAGTTTATGACATACTGACCTTGGATTGGAGTGTGCAGAGAAGTGAGGGTCTTGAAGTGAGGCACGGTAAGTAAGCTGTCAGTCTTGGTACATGAGTTATCCTTCACAGCCTGATTTTCTGGAATAAGTACCTAAGTTATTATGTTTGTTCTAAGTATTGTGTAATACAGTCACAGGATGTATGCTCAGACCCAGCATTATTTAACACAGGAACAGAAAGTTATTTTGGTATCTGCTTTCAGTCCCTTCTTTTCCTTATTCATCAGCCTTAGCTGAAAAAGAGTCTGCTCTCTGGGTACATGGCATGATAAAGCCAACATGTACCCAGATAATCACTTAATCACTGCTTGATAAGTTATGGTCATGTAAAAAGTTTCTGATGATAATTTCAACTTCTTGAAGCTTTTCATATTTTCTTCCATTTTTCTTAAAAGAGAATTCCTTTTATCATTTTGTTTGATGGGAATGCAGCTATGAAACAACATCTGAGACTCTGGAGACGTTGAAGCCCTGAAACATAAATACTAATTTGAATTATTATTATCAGAACTGTAGTCCACTTCTATTCAAGCAATAAAGAGTCCTCAAGTTAAACCTGAAGATACATCAAACTCTCCATCCAAACAGTCTGTATATGAGGACATTAGCCAAAAGGGCTTAGTTTACAAATCCTTTATTTTCCAATGTTTTTGGTAATATTAAAGATATAAGAGAGGGCTCTCAGGTTTAAGTACAATATTCTGTCCCTATATATTCTCTTGAGAGACCAGTATAAAGTAAGTCTATTTTGAACCACCACTTGTCTAATTCCAAGAACTTCTCAATAAGCAGTTCTACAGTCTTAGCACCACTGTCTAGTTTTTCTGACATTTTCTGGATTATAGCGTGTAGTATTTTTCCTATCTTTGTGCCTAACGTGAAATAAAAAGCTTTGGTAATAGAATTATACAATTAACATTTTTTAATTTGAATGAGAGCTCAGTTTTTATCATTCTTAAATTCACCTAAAGAACCCTTTTTCTAAAAAGAAAAAAATGAGCCATAATGGGATGGGTGATATTAGGGACTGTCCTGAAGGCATATACCAATCTAGTTTGTGTTTATCACTCTTGAAAGAATAGTCAGATAGTCATGTGAGGCCATCCAATCATCTGTTCTCAAAAAACATAATGCAATGGACTCATCAGCTAGTATAGCATAGTTTTGGCACCTTTAATGAAAAGTGATCTGAAACCATATGATGAAATTTTAGCACTGATATTATCAAATAGATCTAAAGCCAAAGAGCTCATGGTTGAGTCTAAGCATTGTGCCTAAAAGTGAGCCGGCCTCTTCATATACACTACTGCTTCCTTGCAGTTATCCGAAATATGTTTATGTGAAAATTCTGCTTAGAAGTTCATTGCCAATGTGAAGCTTTCAAGTGTCATGTCCATGGATAAGAGGTTCTCATTTTCTAGCTATGATATAATAGGGAATGTTGGATTTCTGACTATCTAGCAGATGTTTGTCATCTAAGTTGTGTCTGAGTAGGTGAGTCCAATTACCAGCAAGTTAACTGACTTACTGAAAGGTATTGGCATCACGGGAAGCTGGACAGCAACCAAAAGAAAGTGAGCAAAACTGAGAAGTCAGTTCCATTCTATTTTTTAAGCACACTTGGGCTAATTTTAGCCAATTAGTAGACACATATCAATGCGTATCCCCTAGTTGGGATGCAGCATCAATGTCCACAGTAGAGAATTAATATGGGCATCATATTTAAGAGGTAAAAATAAAAATCTAATAACAACTTAGAACTAAACTAACAAAAAAAAGGAAAGCAAATAATAGCCACAGTAATGTGGTAGACAGCATAACAGCCCCTCAAATAGGTACACACCCTAATCTTCAGAACCTGTAAATATGATATGGCTCAGAATGTCACTAAAATAGTAGTGAAATTGGCTGCTCAGTTTTGCACACTTTTGAGCACAGCTCTGGTTCTTGGGATAAATCCCATGTGTTCATTTTGCATGTATTTTAATATGCTGCATGAGAACTTTAGCATTGAGGATTTTTGTGACCCTATTCAACAAAGATCTTGATCTGTACTTTTATTTTCTCATGTTGTCTTTGCTTGGTTTTGGTATCTGGGTAATACCAGCTTAATAAGGTGTGTTGGAAAGTTCATTATCCTCTTCTATTTATTGAAAAAGTTTGTAAGAATTGTTACTAGTTTTTCATTAAATGTTTGGCAAAATTCATCAGTAGAATCAATTTGGCCTGGGCTTTTTGTGTGTGAGGGGAAGTTTTCTGACTACTAACACATTCTCTTATCTATCTATTTAGATGTTCTATTACTTCTTGAGTTGGTTTTGACAGTTTGGATTTCTTAGAAATTTGTTTATTTATTCTAAATTATCAATGGGGTTGGCATACTACTGTTTATATTATTACTTTATTTGTTTTACTTCCATAAGATTGAGAGTAGTATCTCCTCTTCCATTCCTGATTTTTGACAATCTATATTAAATTCTGTCAGTTTTGTTGATCTTTTCAAAGACCCAACTTTTGGATTATTGATTTTTTTGGCATTGTTTTTCTCATCTATTTTGTCTCCATTTTAACATTTATTATTATTCTCTTCTTTTGCTTGCTTTGGGTTTAGTTTGCTTCTCTTTTCACAGTATCTTAAGGTAAATGTTTAGACTATAGATTTGATGTGGTTCTTCTGTTTTAATATTGACGTTCAAAATTATAAATTCCCCTCTAAGCACTGTTTTAGTTGCAGCCTATAATTTTTTTGAACTTTTTTTCTACTTTTATTTTAATTTCAGAGGATACATGTGCAGGTTTGTTATGTGGGTAAATTGCATGCTGCTGAGGCTTGGTGTACAAATAATCCTGTCATCAAGGTCGTGAGCATAGTATCTGATAGGTAGCCTTTCAATGCATACTCCCTCCAGCAACTTCCCCCCTGAAGCAGTCCCCAGTGTCTATTGTCTCATCTTTGTGTCTATATGTATTCAACTTTTAGCTCTCAATTATAAGTGAGAACATGAGGTATTTGGCTTTCTGTTCCTTCATTAGTTCCCTTAGGATAATGGCCTCCTGCTGCATCCATCCTGCTGCAAAGGACATGATTTCATTCATTTCTATAGCTGCATAGTATTCCACAGTGTATATTGTCCACATTTTCTTTATGTACCATTTGTGGGCATCTTGGTTGATTCCATGTCTTTGCTGTTGTGAATCGTGCTGAGATAAACATAAGAGTGCATGTGTATTTTTAGTAGAATGATTTACTTTCTTTTGGGTTTATATCCAACAGTGGGATTGCCAGGTCAAATGGTAGTTCTAAGTTCTTTAAGAACGCTTTACACTGCTTTCCACAATGGCTGAACTAATTTATGTTTCCACTAGCAGTGTATAAGTCTTCCCTGTTTCCTGCAACCTTACTAGCACCTGTTGCTTTTTGACTTTTTTTTTCTATAAATATTGTATGGTTCGAAATCTCTGTCTCTATAGGGATAAATGTTGATAAATTATATATTCCTGGAATATATGTAATTTACATTTGTGTGTTAATTTGCACCACATTGAAAAAAGTCCCTATATACTTTTTATACCAAAATATTTCCACTGTAACCTGTTGACATACCTCTCTCAAATTCTTTGTATTATCCCATTTATCTATGTATAATTAAATAATAGTTAGGCTCAGGAATCTCAGAATTAACAGAAAAGTAGATTTTCACTAGGAGAAAGGCTCTGGGAAGCACAGAATCAAGTAAGACACACATACTCTGCTGTCTGTCCTTCTTCATACCTCAGACTTTGCATTTCCTGCTCCCTCCTCATAAGCCCTTGTTTTTCTCCACAGCTCATGTCTCATTTCTCTGCAGACACTAGCTAGAAAGTTGTAATCATATTTGGTAATTGCTACAAAGTTTTATTTTCCAAAAATATCTTCAACTATCATTGTTGCTAGTGCATACTGTCATTGTTGCTATAACTGAAATGATAATTGCAGTTGTGTGGGGAGATGAGGTCATAGGATTACAAATCAATATCGCAGACATGGCTGCCTCCCTCCCACATACTCACTGGGTGTTCCAAACATCACCTGAGCTCTTCATCCTTGCAGCAAGAAGCTGTCCAGTGAATACTTTATAATTTTGGTCTAGGAGGCATAGTCTGCAAGAAAAGAAAGTGCATTAGGAGACAGAATAATAGGTCTTATCTGGAATGGGATTCTTCAGGGCTTGAAATTAACTCAGTGCAAAAGACATACAGGAAGGAGGCAATAATTACTGAGTCATGGACTGAATTTGTGGAGAAGGAATAAAGGTCATGACCCTAAATCAGTCCCTAACTACTTCTAATTTAATTTAATATAATCTTCATTGCTCATCATTGCTAGGTTTTGCAAAGTCAAAAAATTATTTTATTGAGATTATTCTAATTTGGGAAGTAATCTGCTAGTGTTCTGTCTTCACTGTAAGAGTCACAGAAATCATTTCCAGGATTAGTAGAGGTGTTTTATACTTGGAAGTCTGTGATAATGTATAAAATGTAAATTAAATTACCTTATTGTGTTCAGAAATAGTAGATAAAGGCTTTTAACCAACTCTGGCCATATTGTACACTTAGTGGAGACTGTAGCTGTGTAGCGACATACGTTGTCTATTTATTATAATGAGAGTGGTTTTCTTCACGAAGTCACTTTTGTGTACATGAGGAACTTAGGTTTTATAATATTTAATAATTATGACATTGAAATAATTCCATTTGATACTTTTGCATTCACAAATACAAATTTTCTCTGGGCATTAATAAAATTTAACTTCTACTCTAAAATATTTTATCTCCTACTCCTGTTCTGTGTGCCTTTTGTGTAGCATAGTCATTTCATTGTGTGCTCTTTTTTGGTTGAGATGCAGAAGAGTCTCCTTTAATTCCAGCATAAATTCATTTGTGCATTCAATAAATTCTATTTGGTCTTACATAATTAGTATTTAAAGATTTGACTACAATTAATACACCAACATTTTACTCAGATCTCTTATACTATTGTTGATATTTGCCTTAAAAATAAACAATTGCAAGTAAATAAAATTATCACAGTCACAACAGAAAAATCAAAGCAAACATACAATTATTTTAAAATCTAACAAGATATGTAAAATTATTATAAAATATGTGTATTATTTAAAAAACTAAATGTCTGATGTTGAGACAGCATAGAGGTCAAGTACATTGTCAACTTCTGATACTGCCCCTTCAAAGAAATGACTTTAAAATGTCACTTAACCTTCCTGTGCCTATGAATCCCTCACCTGCAAAATGAGAATAATAAAGTGCTTCTTATAACTGTAGTGAAAGTTATATGTAAAACACTAATGTAGAACTGTTACCATGGTTGTGCATGTATGTATGTCTGTGTATATAACAGCAGCAATACTCTTAGCGAAAGAAAAGTAGAATTTAATACGTTACGGGTTGAAAACAGTGGTAAGTGGACAATAGTGGATTTCAGCTGCCGTGATAAAACAGTCCTCATGTTTACATGCAGGAGTTGCTCACTCTGAATGAGATTATCAGTCAATAGAAAATAGCAAATGGCTCCCAGGGATTTGGGAATAGGAATGATCTTATCTCAGACCCTAGTTGGGTTTCTGGGAAATTTCTTTCTTCTTTACCATTATAGTTTCCTTTATTTCACCAGGTGCACATTAAGGTCCACAGATTTTATTCTCAAGTACCTAACACTGTAGCCAACTTCTTGATCATCCTCTCCAAAGAAGTCTCACAGACTATGGCCACTGTGGATGAAATATTTCCTCAGTGATATTGGGTGAAAACTTGTTTTTTATGTTCGCAGAGTGGTCAGGTTTTTTTTTTTTTTTTTTTTTTTTTTTTTTTTTTTTTTTTTTTTTAAAAAAAAAAAAATTAAAAATAAAAAAAAAAAGACAA
>CAUYLG010043595.1:0-12180 GCA_963573385.1 Cacajao melanocephalus
GTGGCACGGGCCTGCGGTCTCAGCTGCTCAAGAGGCTGAGCTAGGAGGGATTGCTTGAGTAAGGGAGGCAGAGGTTGTAATGAACTGTGATCACACCACTGCACTTCACTGCACTACACTGCACTCCTGGGCAACAGAGTGAGACTCTGTCTCAAAAAAGAAAAAGAAAAAAAAAAAAAGAAAAAGAAAAATCATCAAACTGTAAAATTAACTTAGAGGTAGGCAGATCGCCTGAGGTCAGGAGTTCAAGACCAGTCTGGCCAACATGGAGAAACCCTGCCTCAACTAAAATACAAAAATTAGCTGGGCATGGTGGAATGGGCCTGTGGTCCCAGCTCCTCTGGAGGCCGAGGTGGGGGTGATTGCTTGAGCCAGGGAGACAAAGGTAGCAGTAAACTGTGATCGCACCACTGCACTTCACTGCACTCCACTGCACACCAAGGTAACAGAATAAGACTCTGTCTAAAGAAAAAAAAAGAAAAGAAAAGAAAAGAAAAATCATCAAACTATAAGATTGACTGATTTTTTGGTATATTGTTTTATAATTTTTTTTCATGCCTGGGATTATAGGCATGAGCCACCCCACCTGGCCTTGTTTTACAAATTGTAACACAAGTATTGATTTATGTAACCATCACCACATTCAGTGTATAGGACAGTTCTATTACCTTACGACTCTTTTGGGCAATATCTTTGTAGTCATACCTCCCCTAACTGATCTATTCTCTGCCACTATAGTTTTGTCTTTACAAGAAGAATGTTACATAAAGAATAATATAGTGTATCTTTTGAGGCTGGCTTTTTTTTTTTTTTTTTAAACACAGCTAATGCCTTTGGAATTCATGTAAATTATTAGGTGTATGGATAGTTTTTTTGTTTTTTGTTTTTTTTTTAGATGGATCCTTGCTCTGTGGAAGCTGGAGTGCAGTGGTGTGATCTTGGCTCACTGCAACCTCCGACTCCTGGGTTCAAGCGATTCTTCTGCTTCAGCCTCCTGTGTGTCTGAGGTTATAGATGTTTACCACCTGTATTTTTAGTAGAGACAGGGTTTCACCATGTTAACCAGGCTGGTCTTGAACTCCTGACCTCTGGTGATCCACCTGCCTTGGCCTCCCAAAGTGCTGGGATTATAGGAGTGAACCATGGTGCCTGGCTAGTTTGTTCTTTTTTATTGTTCAGTGTATCCCAGTGTGTGAATGCATTGCTTTGTTTATTCATTCATCCACTGAAGGATGCTTGAATTTATTTCAGTTTCTGGCAATTATGAATAGAGCTGCTATAAAGCAGACTACTAATTAGTCACCGAGGCAGAAAGAGATACTTTCACTGTGAAGAAGTGATTAAGCTTAACATCACTAAAAGGGACAAATGGACATCAGGAGCCTCCAGATGTGATGAGCTGAGAAGGGCACATTATTCCTGTACTCTTCCTTCCAAAATGCATGATCTGTATTTTAGCGTAAGGAAATAGACAAACCCAAGGCAAGAGCTGTTCTACAAAACAACTGACCAATGCCCTCCAAATATGACAATGCCACGAAAGGTAGAAATAATTGGGAAATGTTTCAGAATGAAAAAGACTAAAGGCATGGCAACCAAATGCAATGTTTGACTCTAGATGGTAAAAACTTGACTAAAAAGAATATTACTGAGAAAATAATATCAGAAAAGTCATGTTGTATCAGTGTTAAAACTTTCTGATTTTGATCATTGTATTGTGGTTATGTAAGAACACTCAAGAGAATGTCTTTGTTTTTGGATTCTTATTAGGGTAAACAGAGATATCTGTTATTTGTCTATTATTATTATTTATTATTATATCATACCTAGATCACAGCAATCATCTCAAAACTGGCCCTCTGCCTATAGGCTCTCCCAGCTGCCTCCAATACGATGAGAAAGCATTTGATTTTAGAAGTTCAGAACCTATACACTTGTCCATTGTATCTGGTTTAAACTTACCAAGTCTCTATGCCATTATTTCCTCTGAGAGGTACCAAACCACCAAACCAGTTTTTTGTTTTTTTTAACTTATCTGAGCTAGTGTTTCTCTCCCCTTTTAGTGCCATCTAAATAAATAAAATAAAATAAATATAAAATATTATTTATCTATTATTATTTTCAATAAACTCTTTTAAAATTATTGTATAAAACTGCCCACAACTATCTTGAAAGTTACCATTAATAAAAATATAGTTAATTTAATTTAAAAATGTTCACAACTGCAATTTACTCTTTTTTTTAAGTAGAGATGGGATCTCATTATGTTGCCCAGGCTGGTCTTGAACTCCTGGCCTCAAGTGATCCTCCCACCTCAGTCTCTCAAAGTGTTAGGATTACAGATGTGAGCCACCATGCCTGGCTGACTCTTCTTTTTAGAAAATTGCTTTTTCCTCAACGTTTTGTTTTGAAAAGTTATAAGCCTATAGAAAGTTACAAGAATGAATTTATACATCTATATGAAATTTGCTACTTGCTAATTTTTTCAAAGTTCTCCATCTCTCTTCCCTTCTCTTTCTTACTGAATCATCTGAAAATAAATTACAGATATCTAGCCAGGTGCAGTGGCTCACACCTGTAATCCCAGCACTTTGGGAGGCTGAGGAGGGAAGGTCACTTGAGGTCAGCAGTTTGAGACCAGCCTGGAGGGCAACATGGTGAAACGCCATCTATACTAAAAATACAAAAATTAGCTGGGCGTGGTTCTGCATGCCTGTAATTCTAGCTACATGAGAGGCTGAGGCATGCCTGTAATCTCAACTACATTGGAGGCTGAGGCAGGAGAACTGCTTGAACTCAGGAGGCAGCGGTTGCAGAGCCAAGATCACACCACTGTACTTCAGCTTGGGCAACAGAGCAAGATCCATCTCAAGAAAAAAAAAAAAAAGATAAAAAAGGAATGTCTGAGACTGGGAAATTTGTAAAGAAAACAGGTTTAATTCGTTCATGGTTCTGCAGGCTGTACAGGAAGCATGATGCTAGGATCTGCCTGGCTTCTGGGGAGGCCTCAGGAAACTTACGATCATGGCAGAAGGTGAAGGGGAAGCAGGCACATCACACGACCAGAGCAGAAGCAAGAGAGTGAGCAGGGGCGGCGCTACACACTTCTAAGCCACCAGATCGCAGAAGTCACTCAGGATTACAAGAACAGCACCAAGGGGCTGGTGCTAAACCATTCATGAGAAATCTACCCCCGATCTAATTACCTCTCACCAGGCTCCACCTCCAACATTACAGATTACAGTTTGACATGAGATTTGAGTGAAGACACAGATCCAAACCATATCAAGTGGGGTTAGTATGGAGGAAGCAAGAGGGAAGGTGTCAGAGAGATAGGGAAAGCAATGGGAGAGAAAGGAAAGCAAGGCGTCCAAGAAGGTAAGAGAGTGGAATGAGGAGGGGTAGAAAAGAAATGAAGATGGGTGTGAAGGATAATGGACAACATTTGTCTCCATGACACTCACTTGAAAATGTGAAAAATTAAAAGGTAAAATATTCAAGTGATGGGATAAAAGCGTTAAGGCAAGAAAAAGAAAAGAGAAAAAAGAATAAAATAAAATTCTTGTGATATAAAACTTTTAATCAGAAAATATCCTTGGATTAGCACAGGAAATAAGGTGAATGTGGTGACAACTCAGGTTATCACAAAGTGTTGTCAAGATAGAATGTCAGGAATGTACCGGAGTCAAATTTTGACTTTTTGTACAAGGTAGGTCTTTGAATTGGATTGTTATCCTTTCAATTTTTTCTCTTGAGTCTCTTTACTTGAACAACACACTTTACTTCAGAGTAAGTGTAGGATTTAAATACAGAAATTATACATAGCATTTTTTTTTTAATTTTTTTTTTTTTTTTTTTTAAAGACGGGGTTTCACCATGTTGGTCAGGCTGGTCTTGAACTCCTGACCTCAGGTGATGTGCCCGCCTTGGCCTCCAAAGTGCTTGGATTACAGGTGTGAGCCACTGCGCCCAGCTATACATAGCATTTTAATCTAAATTAGCCAAATCTAATTTTTTTCCTGAAAATACAATGGGCACAATATATTTATGCTTGTATTCTGTTTTAAAAGCACCAAAAAGGAAATACTATCATTATTAAAAGAAAAAAAGTCTCTTTTTTCTTACTAAAGAAATGAAAGTCTTAATTAATTTTAAAATTCTGAAACAACACATTTTAGGTTTAAGCCACAAATGAAAAATTGCTTCTCTTCACTGCTTTAAAAAAAACCTAAAGCAATACTTTCAAAGTTACAGATGAGTTGCAAGAAGTGTACAAATATCTCATATATATATATATATATATCCTTTATCCAGATTCATAAATTAACAATTTGCCACATTTGTCTTATCACTCTCTACTTATAATACATATTACTATTAATTTTTCCGTGAATCATGTAAGAGCTATTTGCAGGTATCATTTTCCTTTATTTCTAAATACTTCAATGTGAATTTCCTAATCAAAAGGACATTTCCTTACATAATCACAGTCCAATAATCCTACTAAGAAAGTTTAATATTATTACCTAATATACTGTCAATATTCAAATTTGGCAATTGTCCAATATGTCTTTTTAGTATCTCTTCCTCCCTACGATATCCAATCCAGGGTCACACATTGCCTTTAGTTGTCACGTCTTTTTTAGTTTCTGTATTAGTTATCTGTTACTGCATAAAAATTACTCCAGGCTGGGTGTGGTGGCTCACGCCTGTAATCTCAGCACTTTGGAAGGCTGAGGTGGGCAGATTATGAGGTCAGGAGTTTGTCTGGCTAATACAGTGAAACCCCATCTCTAATAAAAATACAAAATTAGCCGGGCGTGGTGGTTCACGCCTATAGTTCCAGCTACTCAAGAGGCTGAGGCAGGAGAATCACTTGAACCCAGGAGGTGGAGGTTTGTAGTGAGCCAAGATTGTGCCACTGCACTCCAGCCTGGGTGACAGAGTGAGACTCCATCTTCAAAAAGAAAAAAAAAAAAAGAAATTACTCAAAGGCTGGGCACAGTGGCTCACGCCTGTAATCCCTGCACTTTGGGAGGCAGAGGTGGGTGGATCACTTGAGGTCAGGAGTTCGAGACCAGCCTGGCCAACATGATGAAACCCCCACCTATAGTTAAAAAAAAAAAATTAGCTGGGCATGGTAGTGCATGCCTGTAATCCCAGCTACTCAGGAGGCTGATGCAAGAGAATCACTTGAACCCAGAAGGTGAGGGTTTCAGTGAGCCAAGATTGTGCCACTGCACTCTAGCCTGGGCAACAGAGCAAGACTCCATCTCAAAAAAAAAAAAAAAAATCTCCAAAACTTAAGTTTAAAATAAATCACAATTTGACTGGACACAAATCCAGCTGCAGCTTACCTGCAGCTTGCCTCTGCCTAAGGATCTTGCAGTCAAGGGGGTCCAGCAGGAGTCACTATGATCCAAGAGCCTGACAGAGGAAGGATCCACTTCCCAAATCATTCATGTGATTTTGAGCAACATTCACTTGTTCGTGGGTTGTTGGACTGAAGGCCTCAGTTTTTTGAGGCGGTTGGCTGGAGGCCTCCCTCACTTCCTTACCATATGGACCTCTCCATATGGACCAGCTCACGGCAGCTGGCTTCCATTAAAGCAAGGGAGAGTAAGTGACTTAACAAGACAGAATTCAAAAGCCAAATAAAGAAGTAGGTTTTTAAAATTTATAGCTTTAATAGATTGAATTAATTTTAGTAAGTAACCATTGAAATAATTTTTCTATGTACAAAATTCACACTTAGGCTCAGCATGGTGGCTTAGGCCTGTAATCCCAGCAGTTTGGGAGGGCAAGGCAGGAGGATCACTTGAGTCTGGAGTTGGAAACCACCCTGGGCATCATAGTGACACCTCATCACTACAAAAAAAAAAAAAAATCAGTTGGGCATGGTGGTCCATGCCTGTGGTCCCAGCCACTCAAGAAGCTGAAGTGGGAGTATCATCTGAGCTTGGAGGTCAAGACTGCAGTGAGCTGTGATCATACCACTGCACTCCAGCTTGGGTGACAGAGTGAGACTTTGTCACAAAAAAACACAACAAACATCAAACAAATAAATAAAATTCACTTTTGAGGACACCAAAAATCTCAGACCAACACAGAGTAAGAGTTTTAGCAGGCTAGATGCCAAGTACACACACTCTTTCTATGGAAGAGAAATCTGGGTTTAAGGACTTGTGCAAGGTTTTAGAGTTCTTCTGTCATTATCTGCATTCTCCTTTGAAACTCATCCCTAAACATGACACTATTTTTAGAAATGTCAATAAGCAAATTTCTTCTCTCCAAAGTTGGACATTTTCTGCCTCATGCTTATATTTTCTCCACAGAATTATTCAGACTCTCCCTACTGGATATATAGACATCCTTGTGCTTGCCAGCGGTGATACCATAAACTTCCGCTAGGTAATGGGTACATGAGACCCTTTTCTTTTTTCTTTTTTTTTTTTGAGACATAGTCTTGCTCTATTGCCTAGGCTGGAGTGCAGTGACACCATCTTGGCTCACTGCAAACTCTGCCTTCAGGTTCAAGAGATTCTCCTGCCTCAGCCTCCTCAGTAGCTGGGATTACAGGCTTGTGCTACCATGCCCAACTAATTTTTTAATTTTTAGTAGAGACAGGGTTTTGCCATGCTGACCAGACTGGTCTGGAACTCCCGACCTCAGGTGATCTGCCCACCTCAGTCTCCCAAAGTGCTGAGATTACAAGTGTGAGCCACTGTACCTGGCCCATGAGTCCCTTTTCTTGAAGGCTGGGAGGTTCCCTGACTCTGTTTTTTGGGGACTTTCGGCATTTGCTTGTATTCTCCTCTGTGTCTTCATCTCCTGGTGTCTTCCAGCTGTGTTGTTTGCTTTTGGAAATTCTAATCAACTACTTGCCACCTGTCATATGAGTGAGAAGCTATAATAATAATATAATAATAGCTTCCTATTATTCCTTGTCTTTACTCAGAAGTTATTCTTCTTTGAGAGAGGACAGTGGAGGCTTCTCTTGAACAATACAGGACTGTGAAGATAAAACATTAATTTTTAAAATCAATAGACATTGTGCTAGTTTGGAGTTTCCCAAGCTCTTTTGGTTTACGGTGCCATTAGTGTTTTTATTTTTTTCACAACATCCCTGGGCCAAAAAACAAAAACGAAAACAATCCTGCTTCACTCCCTGCCAAAAAACCTCCAGCAGTTACATGTATTAAGTTATTAGGTTCAAACACCTTTAAATATTTGTTTATTTATTTATTATTTATTTATTTATTTGATGGGGTCTTGCTCTGTTGCCAGGCTGGAGTGCAGTGGCAAGATCTCAGCTCACTGCAACTTCTGCCTCCCAGGTTCAAGCAATTATCCGGCCCCAGCCTCCTGAGTAGCTGGGACTACAGGTGTGCGCCACCATGCCCAGCTAATTTTTGTATTTTTTAGTAGAGATGGGCTTTCACCAAGTTGGCCAGGATGGTCTCAATCTATTGTCCTAGTGATCTGCCCACCTCTGCCTCCCAAAGTGCTAGGATTACAGGTGTGAGCCACCACTCCTGGTAGTACTTAATGTTTTAACAATCAAGTAGCTATTCGAAAAGCAAACATATATAAATATGAAGAAAAAGTAATACTTAGTTTCATTCTTGAATGAACAGAATTACTAATGGAATGTGTGTGCCTGTGGGGCACAATCTACCTGACAAGTTTGGAATCAGAGTGGACATGGCACTCTCATTTCCTATTTCACAGTTTTTTTTTTTTTGAAATGGAGTCTTGCTCCATCACCCAGCTGGGGCTGGAGTGCAGTGGCACGATCTCTGCTCACTGCAACCTCTACCTCCCAGGTTCAAGCAATTCTCCTGCCTCAGCCTCCTGAGCTGCTGGGATTACAGGTGCACACCACTATGCCCAGCTAATTTTTGTATTTTTAATAGAGATGGGGCTTCACCGTGTTAGGCTGGTCTGGAACTCCTGATCTCAGGTGATCTGCCTGCCTCGGCCTCCCAAAGTGCTGAGATTACAGACATGAGCAACTGCTCCCGGCTTTTTCATATGGTACTTAAAAAAAATAGTAGTGACTGCTGAAAATCCAGCCTTGCAAAGAAAGGGCTGCCATTGAAAGGAATGTAGCATGATAATGAAACTGCGAACCACTTTGCGGTAGAGACTGAGTGGTGTCTGATAGATGCTGCTGTGCTGTCCTCAAAAATTTATTTTTTAAAATTTTATTTTATTATTATTTTTTGAGATGGGGGTCTCACTCTGTGGCCCAGGCTGGAGTGCAGCGGTGCGATTTAAGCTCACTGCAACTTCCATCTACCCAGGTCCAAGCAATTCTTTTGCGACAGCCTCCTGAGTAGCTGGGATTACAGGCCATGCCACCACACCCAGCTATTTTTTGTATTTTTAGTAGAGACGGGGTTTCACTATGTTGGCCAAGCTGGTCTCAGACTCCTGACCTCAAGTGATGTGCCTGCTTCGACCTCTCAAAGTGCTGGAATTACAGGTGTGAGCCACTGCACCCAGCCTGTCCTCAAAGATTTAAAATATGCTGCTGGGTCTTCTGAGTTCTCTGTGGTGCCTGGTGGGGGTGGGAGTACCCCCACCACAGTTTGGGAACTGCAGTGCTAGATGAAGGAAAATAAAAAGACATATTCCCTGTAAGGACCCTAGCCATAGTGCAGCACACAGATAGGTGGTCTGCTGGTTATTCTGTAAGGCAGAGGACAGCAGTCAGAACATAGTAGACTTCTCCTACCATTTGTCTGTTATCTGAATCCCTTTCTTACTATTGGAATATCTGTACTATTGGTCTTGCTGGGAGGCAGAGTTCATCTTCCACTGTAGAATCTGAATAGACTTGAAAGTTATCACTCAACCTCCCTTGAAGCAAGGGCCTGAACCCATGACTTAGGTGTGACAATCAGACCTGTGAGCCCCAGACTTAGAGACAGAAGCAAAGGGTCAAAAGCATGGGGGACATCTCTCCAACTGTGGGCTGTTGGCCTGCATGCTGGCACCCAAGGCAGCGACAGGGCCAGTGTCAATGCTGGCCGTGTGGATGGTCTCAGCAGTGGCTCTGCGATGCAGTGGTGTCCTCACTGGACTGGTTCTGGTGGTTTTGGCTGTGGTTTTGGTGGTATAGGCTCCTCTTTTTAATGCCTATTCTCAATGTAGTTCTCTAGTCTTCCTGAAGATTTGGACAACCAAGTGTCCCTCCAATAAATTCCTTTTTCTGTTTCATTTGACCTAACTTCTATCAAAGATGGGGCAAATAAAAAGAAATTTTGCTGGAAGAGCTCCAGTAGCAGAAGAGAGGCAAGATTATAGATTCCATTTTGCACTGACTTTACCAGATGAAACAAGGAATTGGCAAGTTTTGAGATGTGCCTCTGAAAGCTCCAGATAGCAAATAATAATAATCAGAGGGGAACCGGCCCCCAAGGCTGAAAAAGCTATTTACAAGGAGGGTTTAGATAATAATGGACAGACTTGAGACAGGAGAAGACTGTGCTAATTATTTAGCACAGAATGCATTAGCCCCTGTTATGTGAGTCTCAAAAACGATACATTTGTGGTAAGTAGGAAAGTTTGTCAAGTATGGACTATTAGGGATAATGCTTAGAAAATTTGCAGACCCCTAGAAGAGGTAGGATAATATGCACTAAAGAGGAGCTAGCCAGGACAAAAATAAATAGAAATCAGGTTTGAGATGAATGATAGCCTGATGAGAGGATTTAATGTAGGTGGAATTATCCAAATTAGGGAAATAAGAATGGACAAAGGTTGTTTAGAATACAGATGCTTTGGCAGACCTGGACATCATTACATTTATGTTTCTCATTGGCAGACACTCCATAAGACCAAGTCTAGAAGAATGTGCTAGGAAATGAATGGCTCAGAGAGCAAAGGGAAAGGAAGACAGAGTCTACCTGCGCCAACTTAGGAAGCAAGTGATATGTTTGCAACTCAGGTGCACCTGCCTGAAAAGAGGAGAAGGACAATATCAGGAAATGGAATCTTAGAAGCATACCCATGGCTGAAGAGAACATTGTGGCAGACAGAATTGTTCTGCCGTTTTGAAGTAATACAGATTCCTCAAGATGAAGAACTGGATTTGAAGGTGGACCAGCAGAAGATAACTATCCTCTCTTGCTTCAATAGAACAGAAAAGGATGTGCATTTTTAGCCTACATACTCTTAGTGAAATAAACTGCACCCACAATTTTGAAATTGACAGATTGTTTGGCTTCAATGACATGAAGCAACTTCAGGTGTGACTGATTTCCTCCCTTGATAAGTGAAATTATGATGTCATGTACACATGCCTTTGTTAGGTACACATGGGACTTTCCATGCTCTTAGGAAAGACTCTTAGGGAGTATTTGGCTCAAAAGTCTCTTAACTATTAGGCAACATTATAATTTATATTACCTATTCAAAAATAATCACTGATTCTAGCACTGCTCTGAAAAACACATGAATATTCTTAATATGAAATCTAATTTTCAGTTCTCAAGGCTTGGTAATTGCCTAAGCTGTTTTAATTATGCTTTAGGGTTGTAACCTACCCACCCATCTTGTTAACCTGCGTGCTGTATGTAACCTGTCCCATGAATTTTTTTTTTAAATCGTTAAGTTCTTGTACATCAACTCTTCCTATCATGGGAAGAAGGGCCGTTCATTCAGATACAAAAATGCTTACCTCATTACAGCACTAGGGGAATAAAATGTTTTTATGCTGTTGAAATTATTTGTTTTGAGTTTGGGTCAAAGTTCAATTATTGGACTCATTTTTCCTTCTATAATGGTCAGTGACAGAGAAGGAAACCAACAGGTTGGGAAAGAGCCCCTGGAGGTTAAAGGAAGTGAGCCAATAGCTGATGTGTACTGATGCCATGGGTCAGCCAGTGCACTTGAGTCTTCTTCTGCGTACATGACACCAACATTTAAAAAAATTATCATTATCAGGCCAAGCATGGTGGCTCAGGCCTGTAATCCTAGCACTTTGGGAGGCCGAGGCGGACAGATCACCTGAGCTTAAGAGACCAGCCTGACCAACATGGTGAAACCCAGTCTCTACTAAAAATACAAAAATTGACCGGGCCTGGTGTCAGGAGCCTGTAATCCCAGCTACTCAGGAAACTGAAACAGGAGAATCACTTGAACACGAGGTGGAGTTTGCAGTGAGCAGAGATCGCGCCCACTGCACTCCAGCCTAGGCGAAATGAAACTTCATCTCAAAAAAAAAAAAAAAAGAAAAAGGAAAAGAAGAATCATCATTATTATTTTAACAAGTGGATGTAAATGAAACCCTTCACATTCAATAATCTGCATTTCCAATATTATATCCTACTATTTCATCCCATATATTCCAAGCAACTACCCTACAGAATTCCTCATAGTTACCTTTCTACATCCAGACCTTTTGTGACTTTGCCCTTTGCTCCTGCTCTTGTTTCTTTATGAATATCCTTCTTCTTTCTAGTTTGTGTGGAGCTGTTATGTCATATGTCCACCATGCCTGGCTAGTTTTTGTATTTTTAGTTGAGATGGGGTTTTACCATGTTGACCACACTGGTGTCGAGTGCCTGACTTCAGGAGATCTACCTGCCTCAGCCTCCCAAAGTGCGGAATTATAGGCATGAGCCAACATGCCCAGCCTAGTTTATGATTTTTGATGCTATCTTTTAACTTCACCACATGCTGGGATTCAGAGCTGCCAGATCCAACACCCTGTCACATTGCAGGATACTCAAAATCCTCTCAATAAAACTTGAATTGAGGCCGGGTGTGGTGGCCCACACCTATAATCCCAGCACTTTGGGAGGCTGAGGTGGGCAGATCGCTTGAGCTTGAGAGTTGATAGCAGCCTGGGCAATGTGGTGAAACCCCATCTCTACAAAAAATACGAAAAAATTAGCTAGGTGGTGCCAGCGTGTGGTCCCAGCTTCATGGGAGGCTGAGGTGGGAGAATTGCTGGAGCCCAAGAGGCAGAGGTTGCAGTGAGCCAAAATTGTGCTACTGCACTCCAGCCTGGGTGACAGAGTGAGACCTCAAGTCAAAAAAAAAAAAAAAAAAAAAAAAAAAAAAAAAAAAAAAAAAAAAATAAAAAAAAAAAATAAATAATAAAAAAAAAAAAAAAAAAAAAAAAAAAAAAAAAAAAAAATAATATTATAATAAAAAAAAAAAAATATA
>CAUYLG010043596.1:0-99673 GCA_963573385.1 Cacajao melanocephalus
GATTCTCCTGCCTCAGCCTCCTGAGTTAGCTGGGACTCCAAGGGCACACCACCACACCCAGCTAATTTTTTTGTATTTTTAGTAGAAACAGAGTTTCACCATGTCTTCATCTCTTGGCCTTGTGGTCCACCCACCTCAACCCGGTGTGGGGACACTATGATCCACCGTCCCCCCCCCCAAAAAAAAAAAAAAAAAAAAAAAAAAGGAAAATTGGTAAGTTCCTAGAGACAAAGCAGAATAGAGGCTAACAGGGCTGAGGGAATGGGAGAATGGGGATTTATTGTTAAACGGTTACAGAGTTTCTGTTTGATGATGAAAAAGTTCTTGAAATAGTGGTAATGGTTACATAGTGAATGTACTTAATGCCACTGAATTGTATACTTAAAAATGGTTAAAATGGGCCAGGCGTGGTGGCTCATGCCTGTAATTCCAGCACTTTTGGGGAGTCTAGATGGGCAGATCACGACGTCAGTAGATCAAGACCATCCTGGCTAAAATGGTGAAACCCCATTCTACTAAAAATATAAAAAATTAGCTGGATGTGGTGGCAGGCACCTGTAGTCCCAGCTACTCGGGAGGCTGAGGCAGGAGAATTGCTTGAACCTGCGAGGCGGAGGTTGCAGTGAGCTGAGATCACGCCACTGCATACCAGCCTGGGTGACAGAGCAAGACTCTGTCTCAAAAAAAAAAAAAAAAGTTAAAATGGTAAATTTTATTACCTATATTTTACTACGATAAAAAAAATTTAGCCAGGTGTGGTGGCGTGTGCCTGTAATCACAGCTGCTCAGGAGGCTGAGGCAGGAGAATCTCTTGAACCTGGGAGGTGCAGTGAGCTGAGATGCGCCACTGCACTCCAGCCTGAGCAAGAGTGAGACTTGGTCTCAGAAAAAAAAACAAAAAAACAAAAACCAAGTCTCAAAAAAATTTTTCTTTTTTTTGAGATGGAGTCTTGCTGTCACCCAGGCTGGAGTGCACTGGTGTGATCTCGGCTCACTGCAACCTCCACTTTCCAGGTTCAAGAGATTCTATTGCCTCAGCCTCCCAAGTAGCTGGGACTACACGGGTGTGACACCACACCTGACTAATTTTTAAAAATATCTTTAGTAGAGACGAAGTTTCACCATATTGGCCAGGCTATTCTTGAACTCCCCTCAAGTGATCTGCCCATCTCAACCTCCCAAAGTGCTGGGATTAGGCATGAGCCACTGCACCCAACCCAAAATGTTTAATTATTAATGTAATAATAAGGGAGTTGGGAGGAAAAAGAAGAAATACAAAAAGGGCCTAGCACAGTACCTGATTGTTCCAAAAATATTGGCGATGAGAATTATTTATTACTGAAATGTCAAAAGCTGAATGAAGTCCCGGGAAAAGGAAGGTCACATGTGCCCAAGGTCACATAGCTTCAAGGTCCACACTGAATTGAAAACCAAGTTTTCTGTTTTCTTATCTAGTGCTCTGTTACAACCAGGCCTGAGATAACTCTCTCTTCCAAAATGTGTTTTTTCTGATCTGGGGGATACCTAGGGTTGAGTGGCCCAGGAATCAATAACCTGAGAGAGGAGGCTCTCTACTTCCAAATGTAAACAGAGCCCCCCAAACTCTACCTTTGCCTTCCTTCCCCTCTTGCTGTTTTTGCTGTCTGCCAACTTCCATCTAAAGTACTCCCCTCTCTCCCTCTAGATCTGTTTGGCTGCTGTCCTGGTTTCTCCTTCTCACTAAATATCTGGGTTTCTGATCGTTTCCTTTATTTCCCAGATGTATTGGTTTGCATTTTTCCCCAGTCACATCCCTTATGTTCTCTAATCCAGATTTCTAGACTCTGTAGGGGAGAGAAAAATTTGTTTTCCTCTCCAGAGTTTTTAAGTAAATAGAGTATCTCCTGCCCATCACTTACATGCAATAACTATTCTGTTAGGTTTTGATGTTCTGGTCAGGGAAGCTGAGCAAAAATGGCTAGAAAACAGATTTCTCAGACTGTTTCTTGGTGATGTCTTAGGTCACTGCAGAATTGAGGCTTTTAAAATGTGTAACAAAGGCTCAGCATTTGCTTGTTGTATATGGTACGTACTGTTTCAAAGAAGGCAAAAGACTCCCGAAAACATTACTGGCACCCTAGACTACTAAATAAACGTCTGCTGATACTCATGATGATATCCATAATTTCACAGGTGCACCAAAGGACACAGTGTGCTCCTAAATAAGAGACCTTCCTACCTAACTGTGGGGCAGAAGGAAGTCAGATGCCTGAAGATCACATAAGTGAATAGAAACCCTGTCTACAAAAGATTAGGGGAAAGGAGAGCTCTCGTTCTATTTTGTAGAATGGATGCTGCCCCATTCATGAAGAAGAAAATTTATTAATTTAAAAGAAAAAAAGTGCCTGGCTCAGTGGCTCATGCCTATAATCCCAGCACTTCAGGAGGCCAGGCCACCCAGATTGCGAGGTCAGGAGATCGAGACCATCCTAGGTAACACAGTGAAACCCTATCTCTACTAAAAATACAAAAAATTAGACAGGCATGGTGGCAGGTGCCTGTATTCCCAGCTACACGGGAGGCTGAGGCAGGAGAATCACTTGAACCTTGGAGGTGGAGGTTGCAGTGAGCCAAGATCCTGCCACTGCATTCCAGCCTGATAGAGTGAGACTCTGTCTCAAAAAACAAACAACAAGCAAAAAAGCAGGAAATGTGAAATTTATATATTGTAAGCTTGTAAGATCAAGAAAGAATTTTAGGTATGATCAAATAGAGCCACCTCATCTTGCAGATGAGGTCTAATGACATCCAAATCGTAAGTAGCCTTGGATCTTTCACTCCAGGGGAATTCTGATGAGAGAACCCTTAGGCTTTCTTAAGATAGATCTTAACAGAGGGTACTACCGCTTTCTTGCTCCTTACATTTGTTTCTGCCTTTCATCGCTCAAAGGCAAATTTTCATCAAAAATTAGTTGACGCCCTTTCCTGTTTCTATGGGGATGGCTTTGTAGCAGCATTAACTTGCCCCCAGGTAGGAGCTATATCTTAAAGGGCTTGAAAATCCATTCAGGACAGCTGTTAAAGATAGCTTTTGCCTCCTTAACAGAATATTTTTTTCCTCAGCTGTGGTATGGGGAACGGGTGAGCAGATGGGAGAAGTAGGAAGAGGAGAGGGTGCTTCTTGGGGGCTTGGAGGGGTGTTCAGCAAACTTCCACAGTCAAACCAGCAGGGGAGCAGAACTGTGAGGCAGCTCTGGAAAAGAGTTGAGGCTCTAGGGGAAGTCTCCTGTAGAGCACAAGTAGGAAACATCCGGCCTATAGCAGCATTAAGAAGGGTTAATGTGTCTCAGGAGGGAAGGATGCCATCACCACAGAACCTCTAAATATGGGCACAGTAGGATCCCAGAAAAGCAGTGATTTGGGGAGGATGTGTTCTGCCCAAAACATAATATGTCTGTTAAGGTTATTTCATAGCACATGGAGCACTGATTTGACCTCAGGTTTTTGTTTTTGTTTGCTGACAGGTGGAAAGGCAAGTTTAATCTATAATTAATTTTAATTGCCACCAATACACTACCTTAGAGCTTTTCATGGCACATGTCTCATAAAGAAATGCTGACATTTGCCAAGAGGTCCCTGAGTTTTGGTCATATTAGAGCACTTGCAGGAAGTGCCACTGCATTCACATATGATGATGATAACAATACTTACATATATTAAACACTTATTTATGCTAGGTACTTTACTACATGTATTAAGTGCTTATTTATGCTAGGATACTAGGTATTTTTCCAAGAGTTTTACGCATATTATTTAGATTTTCACAACAACCTAATGAGGTAGCTAGTATACACATCTCTGCTTTACCTCAGATGAGGAAACTGAAGCATAGAGAGGCAAAATAAGCCAGCCATGGTCACACAGCTAACCAAGTGGTGGAGCTGGGATTTGTCTGAAAGTCTGGTTTCAGAATGCTTGTGCTTAATTCTATACTATATTATTGGGTGTATCAACTGTATGCTACAGAGTTGCCTCTCTGGAGCCAGGACTTTCAGTGTGCACATATGGAGCCATATGACTGACAAGTATGTCCAAAACTTCTTTGATCTTAAAGATTACCCGGACACTTGCAAAATATATAGATTCCTACACCCCAGCTCAGATATACTCTCAATCCAGCAAGTTTTTCAAACCCGTTTAGCGGAGTGAGCACCACCAGCCCTGAGCATTACGAAATTTAAGTTTTTGCCCTGATTTTGCCTCTGTCTCTCACACTCTGGACAATTTCACTCTTCAATTCCCTGCCTGCTCTACTGTCTGCCTGTCACTTAATGGAATGTTATAAGAATACATACAGGGGCCGGATGTGGTGACTCATGCCTGTAATCTCAGCACTTTCGGAGGCTGAGGCGGGCAGATCACCTGAGATCAGGAGTTCGAGACCAGTCTGGCCAACATGGTGAAACCCCATCTCTACTAAAAATACAAAGATTAGCTGGGAATAGTGGTGGGTGCCTGTAATCCCAGCTACCTCAGGAGGCTGAGGTAGGAGAATCGCTTGAGCCCGGGAGGTGGAGGTTGCAGTAAGCCGAGATCATGCCATTGCATTCCAGCCTGGGAAACAAGAGCGAAACTGCCTAAAACAAAAAAACAACAACAAAAAACCCATGCAATGTTTTTCCCCTCATAAGGGACACCTGTTGCTTCAAAAACACGACATTCTCATAAAATAATATGCATGTAGTAACAGGTGTGTTCTCTTGCACTTTTTTTTTTTTTTTTTTGCTTTGCCTTCCTTTAAGCACAAACCTAAGCCCCTCATCCAGACCTATCCTTCAGCTCTCCTCCAGGTGACACGCATACACACCCCAAACCAGGCTGCATTCTGACCGACATTAGCTCTCTCCCTCTGGGAGTTCTGATCGGCTCTCAGTTCAGCCCAACAATGAGAAACTTTTCTCTCGTCTCCCTCAGGGGAGCCTTCACGTTTGTCCAATTCATTCTCTTGCAACCCAACTCTCCAGAAAGAAAAGGGGGGAAAATCCCACCCCTAAGAGACGGTCTTCAGGTCTGAGGACGTTACTTAGCAACGGCACAAAGACCAGTGAGCAAAGGGAGACCTGAGGAGAAAACTCTTGGGTGGGGAGACAGAGCCAGTTTGAAAACTCCATTTCATCCAGAGAAAAACAAGGAAAACACAAACAGAATCAATCCCGAGTAACAAGAGGGGCTTCTCCCCAGCGCAGGTCATCTCTTTACTCGCGGCATCTCAACTCCTTCAAACCCCCAGTGACCAAGTCCGCCCCCGACTGGTTTCGCCCATGGCCCGAGTGCCCTCCCCTTGCCCTTGCCTGACCCACACAGGCTTGGACTCAGAGGCCCCCCACCCCTCCCCAGGCACCCACCGTTCTCAGACGCGCTGGGACCTTCGCAGTCCGAGATTAACTGTTGGGGTTTCCGCTGCTTTCGCCGAGACATTCCCGGGTAGAGAGAGTTGGGAGAGGGAGGGGCACGCTCACTTAGTCTTAACCGGGGCGACCTGGTCTCGTCTCCCCTTTGGGTCCGAAGCCAATTGATGCCTCTCCCCCAGTGCAAATCACTGTGAAGCAGAGATGTTCTCCTTTCCCAGAGACAGACAGACTCTCTCTCTCTCTGATTCTGTTCTTGACTCTCTCTCTCAATCTTTGCAAGTCTTTAAAGGGGAGACGCCCCCTTTTTTTCTTCAGCTTCTTCCCTACGCTTCTGCAGCTCCCATTGTAAAAGCAAAAATCCTAATCTTTCCGCACACTCTTTTCTTTTGTACTGCAGAGGAAAGGATTTAACCCTCTCCTCCCTGCAAGGGCCCTGGGCCTCTCCCTATGCTGTCTGTTCAGAGACTGTCCCTGGCTTGTTTTTCTAACTCTTCTCCAAGATCTGCACTGTGCTTTTTGGTTCTGTCATATTTCTATGCCCTTCTGTTTGATAATGTGGCTGCTTCTGGGGTAGAAACTGAAATAACCTTCTGATGTATCCTGATTATGAGTAATATATGTATAACTCTTTATAATTTATAGAATATTTTCATTTGTGACATGTTTTGAATATTACAACTCTGAGATAAGCACAGTAGGCTTTACTGCTGTTTATAGCTGATCCCCTTTAAGATGAATCAAAAAGCCCAGTGAAGTTAAGTAACCTCTCCAAAGTTGCACAGCTATGATGTATCAGACACAGGTCTGGAATCCAGGTGCATCTGACAGTAGTCTAACATTGTTTCCTCTATATCAGAAAAGACACAATATGCCCCCAGACAGCTATCATGAAAAAAAAGTGACTGATCTCAAGGAATCTCATTTAAAATAGCCAGGACCAGGCTCAGTGGCTCATGCGTGCAATCCCAGCACTTTGGGAGGCCAAGGCAGGCAGATCACGAGGTCAAGAGATGGAGACCATTCTGACCAACATGGTCAAAGTCTGTCTTTGCTAAAAATAGAAAAATTAGGCCAGGCATGGTGGCTCCCGCCTGTAATCCCAGGACTTTGGAAGGCTGAGGCAGGTGGATCACCTGAGGTCAGGAGTTCAAGACCAGCCTGGCTAACATGGTGAAAACCCATTTCAACTAAAAATACAAAAAAATTAGCTGGGCATGGTGGCGAGCTCCTATAATCCCAGCTGCTTTGGGAGGCTGAGGAAGGAGGATCACTTGAACCCAGGAGGTGGAGGTTGCAGTGAGCCAAGATGGAGCCACTGCACTCCAGCCTGGGTGACAGAGTGAGACTCCATCTCAAAAATTAATAAATAAAATAAAATACCCAGAAGGCCAGGGCCTTTCTGTCTCTCCCAATCTTCTGCAGTTCTTAGGGTTGAAGGGATGTCTCTGAGAATATGATTTAGATGAGTCCTGTAGTACCCCAGTGTGGATGCTAAAAGGAGGAACTTTCAGCTCACTATAAAGGAGCTTTCTAATAGTGTGATGGACTCCTAGTGAATTTTTGAGCTCTATGTAATGTGTTCACACAGAGGCTGAAGGTAATTGTCATGAATTTTGTGTAAAGAATTGCCTTGTAGAGATGAGGTCGGACCTTTAAGAATTCCTCTATCTTGGGCCAGGTGCAGGGGCTCATGACTGTAATCCCAGCACTTTGGGAGGCCCAGGTGGGCAGACCACCTGAGGTCAGCAGTTTGCGATCAGCCTGACCAACATGGCGAAACCCATCTTTACTAAACATACAAAAATTAGCTGGGCGTGGTGGGCACCTATAATCTCAACTCCAACTACTCTGGAGGCTGAAACAGGAGAATCGCTTGAACCCAGGAGGTAGAGGTTTCAGTGAGCCAAGATTGCACCACTGCACTCCAGCCTGGGAGACAGAGCGAGATTCTGCCTAAAAAAAAAAAAAAAATTCCTCCATCTCTACAATACATCGTTTGGCAAACAACCAGGTATCTCCTGCTCGGTCTGCACACTGAAGGTGATTCATTTATTTTTTCTTTAACTTCTGGCTGTGATGCTCCTACCTAAATTGAGTACTACTGAGCTACTGGGCATAGAATATCCCGGATATACCTTATCTTCTCGTTACAATGCCTGGGCCCCTTTGTTTTAGCGTTATTTCTCTTTTACTCTTCTGGCTGAGATAGCATCTGAAACACCAACAGCTGGAAAAGTGGGAAGTATTTTCCCCTTTTAAGGTTAGTGATATAAATCTCTGATAGCTGTATCTTCAGAGAAAAGCAAAATAAAGCTCACTCACAGGTTTGGGTACAAATTTGAAGGTTTATGTATTTCTTCCCTTACACAATTCCTGGCTAGTTTGGCAATACTAAGAAAGGAAAAAGGAGATAGCAGATGGCAGGGGGGCTGCTGGTGATAACTGAGGCAGGTATCCTCAGTTATTCCCATTACATCTGAACAGTTTTGGAAAATGCTGTCATCTTTGCTTTGGAATTCACTGAATCTCCATTATTTTTCCAGTCCTTTGGTGTCAGGGCCCTGGGTGGCTTTCTCAAGTCTACCCTTGGAACTCTTGTTGGTGATATTGTCTAATTCATCCTGTTAATTTCCCTAGGGTAGACAGGTGCCATTATTTATTACTAGACCATTGTAGGAGAAATGGGGGCACTGAGCCTAGGAAAGCTTCTAATTCCTTCATGGAATAGACTGGGTCCTGTCATTCTCTCCCCTCACTGTTTCCATCATTTATTTCCTTCCAGGAAAGGAATGGGGAGAAGGAAAATAGCTTTCTGCTTTTCTCAGGATTCTGAAATCTCCAAGGGAGCAGATTTCAGGGTCCCCATTTGTTTTTTTTCCTGAATCTTGGCTGTCTTCATCTTTTCCTATTTTTTCCCCCTCCTTCTTGTGGGTCTTATTGTGAAAGGAAGGACTCTTTCCCCTCCTCTTCTTTCTTCCGCCCTCCCCAGTTTACCATTTTTTTTCCTTTTACCTCTCCACTGTGGCCTCTTGACCTCCCCACAGAGTTACAAAAGTAAAATCCTTGAAGAGATGCTGCTGTGGGAATGTTAATGAGCCTTCCCCACAAAGGGGCAAAGACTTTACTTCACTGAGTTGGAAAAAAGCCCCTTTGAAAAGGGGTTTCTGTGTGTGGTGAAGTGGAGAGGGGAGGGGAAGGAGAGGGATAGAGGGAAAAGAAGGGAGGGAGAGAAAAAGCAAGAGAATGAAAGAAGGAGAGGGAGAAATGGAAGAGAGAGACACTCAAACTGAATATTAGGAGAGAATATTAAAAATAAATAACACTTTTCTTTCTTCAATTTGTAATCTAATTTTTGGAAAATGTTCCTTGGTCTTTTGACCTTGTAAATGCGGGGCTTACATTCCCAGGAAGCTGAAGAGGCACTCAAGAACATTGGAGATGGTAAAAGATAGGAAAAAGGGACTTATCATGGCATCCCGCCCCCAGTTTCTTCCCTTACACAGGAGCCAGAGCTAGAGAGGCTCTGGGGCGGTTGGGAGGCGTGTGGAATATTCTGGATTGGGGGAACTGGTGGTGAAGATGGGCTCTTTCTTCTGGATTTATGGTTCATTCTGATACTTTCTTATTTTATCAACATGTCTTATTTTGGCTTCCCTATTGGGTGTTGGTCTAATAATTTATCTTCAGAATAGTTTACAGCATTGTTGATGTGTTTACATCATGGAGTCAATTTTCAAGCCAGGCCACTTGAGCATAATCTGTTTCCTTCATTTGTGTGCACAGGTTGCCTCTGGATTAGTTAAAATGAATGTTAAGGTATTTGGGTGTCAAAATTAAATTCTTAAAAAGAAAAGATGTTGTTGCTTTATTTTTATTTTTTTACCCTCATCTTTTTTTTTTTTTTTGAGACAGAGTCCCACTCTGTCTCCCAGGCTGGAGGGCAATGATGCACACCTGTAGTCCCAGCTACTTGGGAGGTTGAGGTGGGAGAATTACCTGAGCCCAGGAGATCAAGGCTGCAATAAGTCATAATCAGTAATCAGGCCAGTACACTCCAGCCTGGGGCGGAGTGAGAACCTGTCTCAGAAAGTAAAATAACATAAAATAGTTAAAGCAAATCATTGAGTTTCCTACATGTTGTTTTGTGATATCAGCACAACACCCCAGTTATTAAAGAAGCCAGGAACTGTGAGGAGCAAAGAGAAAGTGATTGGAGTGACATCTCAGAAAGAGAAAGATGAGAAAACCAATCAAGAATGCTAATTCCCAGAGCTCTCTACTCTCTTTTGGTCTAGTGACTCCCAAACACCACAATCACGTGGGGAATTTAGGGAGAACTCACATTCCTGGTCTCTACCCCAGATTTACTTAATCAGAATCTCCGGAGGTGGAACCTAAGATATTTAAACATGTTCTTAAATGATTCCTTTGCAGAGTTAAATTTGAAATAATTGTTTGCATGGCCTGTAATCCCAGCATTTTGGGAGGCTGAGGTGGGCAGATCATGAGGTCAGGAGTTCCACACCAGCCTGGCCAGCATGGAGAACCCCCGTCTCTACTAAAAATACAGGCCAGGCGAGGTGGCTCATGCCTGTAATCTCAGCACTTTGGGAGGCTGAGGCAGGCAGATAACCTGAGGTTGAGAGTTTGAGACCAGCCTGACCAGCATGGAGAAACCCTGTCTTTACTAAAAATACAAAAAATTAGCCGGGCGTGGTGGCACATGCCTGTAATCCCAGCTACTAGGGAGGCTGAGGCAGGAGAATTGCTTGAACCTGGGTAGCAGAGGTTGCAGTGAGTGGAGATTGCACCGCTGCACTCCAGCCTGGGAAAACAAGAGACAAACTCCATCTAAAAAAAAAAAAAAAAAAAATTAGCCAGGTGGGGCTGGGCAAGGTGGCTCACATCTGTAATCCCAGCACTTTGGGAGGCTGAGGCAGGCGGATCACCTGAGGTCAGATGTTCGAGACCAGTCTGGCCAATATGGCCAAACTCCATCTCTACTAAAAATACTAAAAATTAGCCAGGCATGGTGGCAGGTGCTTGTAATCCCAGCTACTCAGAAGGCTGAGGCAGGAGAATCGCTTGAACATGGGAGATGGAGTTTGCAGTGACATTGCACTCCAGGCTGGGCAACAAGAACAAAACTCTGCCTCTAAATAAATAAATAAATAAGCAAGCAAGCAAGCAAGCTTCTGGCTGGGTGTGGTGGCTCACTCCTATAATTCTAGCACTTTGGGAGGCTGAGGTGTGTGGATTACCTGAGGTGAGGAGTTCAAGACCAGCCTAGCCAACATAATGAAACCCCATCTCTATTAAAAATACAAAAATTAGCCAGGTGTGGTGGTGCATGTCTGTAATCCCAGCTATTCGGGAGGTCAAGACAGGGGAATCCCTCGAACCCAGGAGGTAGAGATTGCAGTGAGCTGAGATCCTGCCACTGCACTCCAGCCTGGGCAACACAGCGAGACACCGTCTCCAAAAAAAAAAAAAAAAAAAAAGCTTCTAAGCTTATAGGGGTTTTTTCCCTAAAAATGAAATGAAAGTCAAGAAGTCCAGAAAACTTTTTGGCATTTCATTCCATTTCTTTTCTCTCAGGACAACACTCTGCTCTTATTCTTCTTTTTCTAGTTTGTTTTCAGAAATGCAGTTTCTGTGGAGGCATTTTCTCTACCTTCCAAAGCATTAAAATCCTATGATCTTGTGTCTTGATTTTATTGCAAGAGAACTGAACTAGGTATCTAGAGACATACGTACTGTTTCTGTTGATAACAATAATCATAGCTGTGGGCATTCTGTGCACCCTGCCCTTTGAACACATAATCTCATTAAATCTTTAAAATAATTTTTGCAAAGGGAGCATTATATAGTCCTCATCTCACACATGGAGAACACCCCAATTTACAAATAAGGAAACTGAGGCTTAGAAAGGCAAAATAGCGTTATTGCTCAAGGTCCCGTAGCCAATAAAGTGCAGGGTTTAAATTTATGCAAGCAAGCCAGGGTGATGGCCTGTAATCCCAGCACTTTGGGAGGGTGAGGCAGAGGGATCACTTGAGGTAGGGAGTCCGAGACCAGCCAGACCAACATGAAGAAACCCTATCTCTACTAAAAAATACAAAATTAGCTAGGTGTAGTGGTGCATGCCTGTAATCCCAGCTACTTAGGAGGCTGAGGCAGGAGAATCACTTAAACCCAGGAGGCGCAGGTTGTGGTGAGCCGAGATCGAGATCGAGTCATCGCATTCCAGCCTGAGCAACAAGAGTGAAACTCTGTCTCGAAAAACAAACAAAAAAAAAAAGAGAGAGAAAAATTTGTGCAAGCAATGCCTGATTGGACAGCCTATTTTTTTTTCCACCACAATTTAATACTTTATTGCCATCCTGCTGATTTCTGCCTCTGTTATAGGCCTTGCCTTCTGGCTGCAGACTTGGAGTATAACTTAAACTTACAAATTCCAAAGAAAATTTGAACACCTACAAAGTCAACATTTACTAAAATTATGGATCTTATGTCACACGTTCTTTGTCTTGCTAGCATTAAGGAAGTGAGGGAATAAAGAGTTAGGGTAAAGCGCCCTTCGAAAAACTTTCCTGAATAAGAAAGCAGTGACAAACTACCTCTGGTCTTATTAGATGATTTCTGCCTAACCTCTTTCAGGTGGCAGTTGCCATGGTGTTTTCAGGGAAGAAGGAGGGAGTGAAGATCAAGGAGGGTCATTCAGACTGAGTGTTGTCTGGTGTTTCTTTTCAGGGTTCATTCTGCAAAAGGTGGAAGGAATTTAAACATTCAGAGAAGGAAGGATAGACTGTATTCTTTTTGCTTTTCTTCATTTTTTTCACTTCTTATTCCTCATGTTAAATACAAGAGAATCGGGAGTTTGTAAAGAGGACAAGATAGTAGGACAGGAAAGGGAGGTTGTAGGGGAAGAAGTGCCAAGAGCCTAGCAGCCAGTGGGAGAAGGATAGGGTAGGGGCAGGGCGTGGGGTGGGGAGGGGCAGAGGGGGGTGGAGAGAGAGTGCTTTCAAGGGATAACCTATAAGGATAATTTGTTAAAGTTCTGGGAATCCTAAGGTTGGCCATTAGAAAAACTCTTGGCTGGGCGCGACGGCTCAGGCCTGTAATCCCAGCACTATGGGAGGCTGAGGTGGGTGGATTGCCTAAGGTCAGGAGTTTGAGACCAGCCTGGCCAACATAGTGAAACCCCATCTCTACTAAAAATACAAAAAAAAAAAAAAAAAAAAAAAAGAGCCGGGTGTGGTGGCCGACGCCTGTAATCCTGGCTACTCAGGAGGCTGAGGCAGGAGAATTGCTTGAACCTGGGAGGCAGAGGTTGCAGTGAGCCGAGATCATGCCATGGCACTCCAGCCTAGGCAACAAGAGCGAAACTCCATCTTCTTCATCATCATTGTCATCATCATCATCATCATCATCAGGCCAGGCGCTGTGGCTCACATCTGTAATTCCAACACTTTGGGAGGCTGAGGTGGGTGGATCACAAGGTCAGGAGTTGGAGACCACCTTGGCCAACATGGTAAAATTCTGCCTCTACTAAAAATACAAAAATTAGCTGGTTGTGGTAGCTTGTGCCTGGAATCCCAGCTACTCAAGAGGCTGAGGCAGGAGAATCACTTGAACCAGGGAGTTAGAGGTTGCGGTGAGCTGAGATCGCACCACTGCACTCCAGCCTGGTGACAGAGGGAGACTTTGTCTCAAAAAAAAAAAAAATTCTCAGAAGATGGGGATCAAGTAGAAACCATACCATGAGGAGAGAGAACAATGAGAAAGGTAAAAAAACACAAAAAGATAAACAGCAATCAAAAAGGAAAAAAAATCAATTATGGGAAAGAAAGAATTAAGTGGCAGAGGCAAGTCTTTGGAGGAACTGGAACATATGGGTTGAAATATGACAGAAAATATGAATAATTGATAACATAATAGAAATGTGGTCAGGGCCTTCAGGAGAAACATTTAAGAAAGGAACAGGCTGGGTGTGGTGGCTTAGCCCTGTAATCCAAGCACTTTGGGAGGCCGAGGTGGGTGGATCACCTGAGGTCAGGAGTTCAAGACCAGCCTGACTAACATGGAGAAACCCTGTCTCTACTGAAAATATAAAATTAGCTGGGTGTGGTGGCTCATGCCTGTAATCCCAGCTACTCAGGAGGCTGAGGCAGGAGAATTGCTTGAAACTGGGAGGTGGAGGTTGCGGTGAGCTGAGATCGTGCCATTATACTCCAATCTGGGCAACAAGAATGACACTCTGTCTCAAAATAAAATAAAATAAAACAACAACAAAAAAACTCTTTCAGTGAGTTAATCTATTCCCCATTTTAGAGATCATTCTAGGAAAGGGATACTGAGAAAATTCTTGATGCTGTCTAATTAATTCCTAAGTTTATTTATTTATTGAGACGGAGCCTTGCTCTGTTGCCTAGGCTGGAGTACAGTGACACAGTCTTGGCTCACTGCAACCTCCACTTCCCAAGTTCAAGCGATTCTCCTGCCTCAGCCTCCCAAGTAGCTGGGATTATAGGCACATGCCACCATGCCTGGCTAATCTTTGCATTTTCAGTAGAGATGGGATTTCACCATGTCGGCCAAGCTGGTCTGGAACCCCTGATCTCAAGTGATCCACCCACCTCGGCCTCCCAAAGTGTTGGGATTACAGGTGTGAACCACAGCGCCTGGCCCTAATTATATTTTAAGTAAAAATTATTTCAATATACCCTTGGTAGAGTTTATTCATTCACATTTACTTAGTTCAACAAATATTTTTTGGGTACCTCCTATGTGCTAAATACCTCATATACAACGGGAAATAAAATAGATTCTGCCCTGTTGATTATTATACTACCATTTTGTAATTATTTGGACTTCATTCTTTCTTTCTTTTTGAGACAGGGTCTCACTCTGTCACCCAGGCTGGAGTGTAGTGGCACCCCACTGTGTCTCCAGTGAGCTTGGCTCACTGCAACCTCTGCCTTTCAGATTCAAATTTTTGTGCCTCAGCCTCCCGAGTAGCTGGATTACAGAAACACACCACCATGATCCACTAAGTTTTTAGAGACAGTATCTCACTATGTTGCCAGGGCTGATCTCAAACTCCTGGGGTCAAGTGATCTTCTCCCTTGAGTCTCCCAAAGTGCTGGGATTACAGGCACAAGCCACCACATTTGACCCTGGACTTCATTCTTTTGGTGATATCTCTTTGTGATTTTTTCTTTTTCTTTTCTTTTCTTTTTTTTTTGAGATGGAGTCTCCCTCTATTGCCAGGCTGGAGTGCAGTGGCGCAATCACAGCTCACTGCAACTTCCGTTTTCTGGTTTCAAGCAATTCTCCTGCCTCAGCCTCCCGAGTAGCTGGGACTACAATCTCTTTGTGATTTTTATTGGCACAGTCCAGTAAAGTAAGTGTATTAGTCTGTTCTTACACTGCTAATAACGACATACCTGAGACGGAGTATTTTTATAAAGGAAAGAGGTTTAATTGACTCACAGTTCCACATGGCTAGGGAGGCCTCAAAATCATGGTGAAAGGCAAAGGAGGAGTAAAGACATGTCTTACGTGGCGGCAGGCAAGGAGATAGCTTGTGCAGGGCAACGCCCACTTTTAAAACCGTCAGATTTCACGAGACCCATTCACTATCATGAGTACAGCAGGGGAAAGACCCACCCCCACAGTTCAAACTTCCACCGGTTCCCTCCTACAACATGTGGGAATGATGGGAGCTACAAAATGAGTTTTGGGTGGGGACAAAGAGCCAACCCATATCATTCCACCTCTGGCTCCTCTCAAATCTCATATCTTCACATTTCAAAACCAATCACAGCTTCTCAGCCATCCCCCAAAGACAACTCATTTCAGTATTAACTCTAAAGTCCATAGTTCAAAGTCTCACCTGAGACTAGGCAAGTCCCTTCCGCCTATGAGCCTATAACATCAAAAGCAAGTTAATTACTTCCTAGATACAAGGGGGTTGCAGGCGTTGGATAAATATAGCCATTCCAAATGGGAGAAATTGGTGAAAACAAAGGGGCTACAGGCCCCATGCAAGTCTGAAATCCTGTGGGACAGTCAAATCTTAAAGCTCCAAAATGATCTTCTTTGACTCTGTGTCTCACATCCAGGTCATGCTGATACAAGAGGTAGGTTCTCATAGTCTTGGGCAGCTCTGACCCCATGGCTTTGCACGGTACAGCCTCCCTCTCAGCTGCCTTCACAGGCTGGTGTTGAGTGTCTGTGGCTTTTGTAGGTACATGGTGCAAGCTGTTGGTGGATCTACCATTATGGTTTCCGGAGGACTGTGGCCCTCTTCTCACAGCTCCACTAGGCAGTACCTCAGTGAGGATTCTGTGTGGGGGCTCCTACACCACAGTTCCCTTCTGCACTGCCTTAGCAGAGATTCTCCATGAAGACCCCACGCCTACAGCAAACTTTTGCCTGGGCACCCAGGCATTTCCATCCACCTTCTGAAATCTAGGCAGAAGCTCCCAAACCTCCCTTCTTGACTTCTGTGTACTCACAGGGTCAGCGCCATGAGGAAGCTGCCAAGGCTTGGGGTTTGCACCCTCTGAAGCCACAGCCCCAGCTCTCCATTGGCTTATTTTAGCCACGGCACCATGGCCGGAGTGGCTGAGATGCAGAGCACCAAGTTCCTAGGCTCCATACGGGACAGGGGAACCCTGGCCCTGGCCCAGGAAACCACTTTTTTCTTGTAGTCCTCTGGGCCTGTGATGGGAGGGGCTGCCACAAAAGTCTCTGACATGCCTTGGAGACATTTTCACATTGTCTTCCCGATTAACATTTGGCTCCTCATTTCTATGCAGATTTCTACAGCTGGCTTGAATTTCTCCTCAGAAAATGGCATTTTCTTTACTTTTGCATTGTCAGGCTGCAAATTATCCAAATTTTTATGCTCTGTTTCCCTTTTGAAACCAAATGCCTTTAACAGCACCCAAGTTACCTCTTGAATGCTTTGCTGCTTAGAAATTTCTTACACCAGATACCCTAAATTATCTCTCTCAAGGTCAATGTTCCATAAACCTCTAGGGCAGGGGCAAAATGCCACCAGTCTCTTTGCTAAAACATAGCAAGTGTCACCTTTACTCCAGTTCCCAACAAGTTCTTCATCTCCATCTGAGACCACCTCAGCTTGGATTTCATTGTCCATATCATTATCAGCATTTTTGTCAAAACCATTCAAGTCTCTAGGGAGTTCCAAACACTCCCACATTTTCCTGTCTTCTGAGCCCTCCAAACTGTTCCAACCTCTGTTGTTACCCAGTTCCAAAGTTGCTTCCACATTTTTGGGTATCTTTTCAGTAGCACCCACTCCCGGTGCCAATTTACTGTATTGGTCTGTTCTCAATGCACTGGGTCCCTCCCACAACACATGGGAATTATGGGAGCTACAAGATGAGATTTGAATTGGGACACAGAGCTAAACCATATCAGTAAGCATTATTTTAATATCCCATTATATGAAACTGAGGCACCTGCTTTTTTTTTTTTTTTGTTTTGAGACAAGAGTCTTACTCTGTTGCCTGGGCTGGAGTGCAGTGGTGTGATCTCAGCTCACTGCAACCTCTGCGTCCTGGGTTAAAGCAATTATCCTGCCTCAGCCTCCTCAGTAGCTAGGATTACAAGTGCGCACCACCATGCCTGGCTAATTTTTGTATTTTTAGTAGAGATGGGGTTTTACATGTTGATCAGGCTGGTCTTGAACTCCTGACCTTGTGATCCACCTGCCTAGCCCACAGTGCTGGGATTACAGGTGTGAACCACCATGCCCGGACATAATTTTTGTATTTTTTATAGGGACAGGGTTTTGCCATATTAACCAGGCTGGTTTTGAACTCTTGGACTTAAGTGATCTGCCCACCTCAACCTCCCAAAATGTGATTACAGGTGTGAGCCACCTCAGATGGCCCCTGATGATCATTTCTAAAGCATCACTTAAGACAAAGTCTAGCTGGGCACTGTGGCTCACGCCTGTAATCCCAGCTCTTAGGGAGGCAGAGGTGGGAGGATAGCTTGAGCCCAGGAGTTTGAGACCTGCCTGGGCAATATCCGTTCTCCACAAAAAGGAAAAAAACAAAAAGACAAAAAAACAAAAACAAACAAACAAAAAGTCTAGAGTCAAAGTTGAAAAATTTCTGAGGAAGGAATGCTGCAGAGACTGGTTTTACTCTGGTATTGGAACAAGTTATTGTCATTTATTTGGCTGAATATTGGAGGTGTAGGTGGCCTGCATTTGTTTATGTGGTAGGGAGATTTAAAATACGCACTTCTCAATATAGAATCACACTCATGCTTATATAGAGAGGGACAAGAGGATAGAGAGACTCAATCTGGGCTCACTGCATGGAATGCCAGAGTGGGATTCCATTGCATTCTTTACATTGTTGTTGGGGGATCCTAATTATAGTTTAATTTGCATATTCAAATTTAACTTAAATTAAAATATGAAAGTCCATCAGCAAACCTCAGGCATACTGATCTCTGTGACCTCCAGAAGCAAGTCCAATCAAAAACCAAAGCAGCTTAAACGTTCATGATTCTGTGTCTCCAGATGGTAGAATCACCTCAGGATTTAGCCCAGCCCAGAGAAATCCTTTCATTCTTTTGGGACATAAGCTCCAAGGTAGATCTTCCAATTTGTTATATTTTCAGCAAACATTTGGCAAATGCATTTGAGATTTCACTTACTAGGCCTGCATTTAGGGGGAAAGTAGAATAAAAGAGTAGACATTTTTGAACATAGAATCATATTCATGCTCATATGAAGAGAGACGAGAGAACTGGGATGGTGGGGTTACAAAGGCAAATAAGACATGGTCTCTGCTTCTCCCTGAGAAGAGGGGCAATTTTGAACAGATAAAGATGATACACTATATGAAACTGTTGTATAGGTGTGCCTAAAGTTCCCTGCGAAGAAGGGAGACTTCAATAACACTACCTGTGTGAACTGAAGAGATTTTCAGAGAGGAGGGCACGTGTAAGATGGATGTTTTGCACAATACGGTTTAGATGAATAAAGAAATGAGGAGTCCAGGTGCAGTGGCTCATGCCTGTAATCCTAGCACTTTGGGAGGCCGAGGTGGGAGGATCACTTGAGCCCATGGGTTTGCGACTAGCCTGGGTGACATAGCAAGATCCTGTCTCTACAAGAAATACAAAACTTAGCCAGATGTGGTGGCACACGCCTGTAGTCTCAGCTGTTCAGGAGGCTAAGGTGGGAGAATTCTTTGAGTCTAAGTGATTGAGGCTGCAGTGAGCTATAATCAGGCCACTGCATTTTAGTCTGGGAGATAGAGCAAGACTCTGTCTCAGTAGAGAAAAAAGAGTAGAAATGGGTGTATAGGGAAAGAAAGTTTGAAAAGAAGGTTGGGGCAAGTGTAAAAGACCATTTATGCTATATTAACAAATTTGAATGCAATGAGAAGATACTGGAAGTTTTAAAACTAATAGAGCTGTATTTTTATTTTTACTTTTTTAAATTTTTTATTTTTATTTTTTTGAGACTATGTCTCACTCCATCACCCAGTCTGAGTGCAGTGGCGCAGACTCTGCTCACTGCAACCTCCGCCTCCCGGGTTCAAGTGATTCAACTGCCTCAGCCTCCCAAGTAGCTGGGATTACAGGTGCCCACCACCATGCCTGGCTAATTTTTATATTTTTAGTAGAGGCAGAGTTTGCCATGTTGGCCAGGCTTGTCTCAAACTCCTGGCTCAAGTGATTTACCAACCTCAGCCTCCCAAGGTGTTGGGATTACAGGCATGAGTTACTGAGCCTGGCCTAGAGCTATATTTCAGAAGGTCATCTTCTACTTTGAAAGTGTGGAAGATGATTTAAAATTGGAAAGCGGTGGAATGGACAAAAGAGACACCAGAAATCCAGGCAAGAGATGAAGAGTGCCTGACTGAAGAAGAAATGGACTTGAGGGAAAATGTTCCAGAGATTTTCTGGATGGGGAGGAATCACGTCCATCATCAGTAAAGTATCCATCCGTCTACCCATCCATCCATTCCTCTATCAAATATCTATGGTTAGTTACTAAATAGAAAGCACTGTGTTGGGTGTCATAAATGCAGAGAATGAAAGCAAACCATTCTTGAAGGAGCATTAATCTGGTATAGGAGATAAAATCAGTAAGCAGGTAATGCTAAGAGCCACTGTTTATGGATTGCTTTTTCTTGACAAGTCCCACTTCAGGCTCTTTAGTAATATTTTCTTTTACAATAATCTTAGTTATATTATTATTCTCATTTTATCAGTTAGAAAATTGAGGATTAAAGAGGCTAATAACTTGCTGAAGATTATGCAGCCTTGAATTATGGAACCAAGGTTCTAACACATTTATTTTACAACAAAGCATTTTTTTTTTTTTTTTTTTAGATGGAGTCTCACTCTGTCACCCAGGCTGGAGTGCAGTGGCACGATCTCAGCTCACCACAATCTCTGCCTCTTGGATTCAAGTGATTCTCTTGCCTCAGCCTCCTGAGTAACTGGCACTACAGGTGCCTGCCACCATGCCCAGCTAATTTTTGCCCAGAGGTGAGTGCTATAAGCAATGCGGATCAGCTGTGCACAAGTTCAGAGGAAAGAAAGGCCATTTCCAGTTGGAGGGCAGGAGGGTGGCTGATTAAATGAGAGTCATGAAGAAGTCACTTAAACTGGGGATTTCAAAAGAAGGTAATGGCCAGGCTCTGTGGCCCACACCTGTAATCCCAGCACTTTGGGGGGCTGAGGTGGGTGGATCACAAGGTCAGAAGATTGAAACCATCCTGGCGAACATGGTGAAATCCCATCTCTACTAAAAATACAATTAGTTGGGTATGGTGGTGCATGCCTGTAATCCCAGCTACTCGGGAGGCTGAGGCAGGAGAATTGCTTGAAGCTGGCAGGCGGAGATTGCGTGAGCCAAGATCTGAGATCATGCCACTGCATTCTAGCCTGGTGACAGTGAGACTCCTTCTGAAAGAACAAACAAATATAAGATGAACATTTAGACTATAAAACTTAGAGAAGGCTTAGTGAGGAAGAAAGAAGCTTGTCACCTATCATTTGCAGGAGTGTCAAGCAAAACAAATGTAAGCCAGTAAATAAGACAACTACAGAATGATAAACAGGGTAGTGGGTCAGAAAGTGAAGAGAAAGAGTGGGGTTGGTGGACAAGGAATTAGAGGGAAGACTGGATTCCATCTCAAGGCAAAAAGCTGTTCATATGTAGATCAACTGCTATCTGTGAATGGATACCGGAATATTGTCACAAACAAACTGAAATGCAAATACTCTTAGAAACAGGGGTATTAGTAATGCAAATACGAAAAACATCTGATTTAAGCAGAACAACAACAACAAAACACCCTAATCAATCTTTGAATGACTCAATCTGTGAATGAAAACATTCACATCCTCATGATTTTGATGACAGAACAGATGATTTTTCTTTGTGCTGAGTTTGTTATCTCAAGCTGGAACTAAGTAAGGCTAGTCAAGGCCATCTAATTCTTATTGCTCATTCATTCATTCGTTCATTCAATTCATTCACAAATTCAATATTTTACTGAGAGCTTGCCTTATGCAGCACTATGCCTTGCCTGGAGAAAGCAGTGGAGGTTCTTTCTTTGGAGTTCTTCTCTTACTCCAAAGCATTTTGGAACAGGAGTACACATGAGGAAAACCTTGGGCAGGTTCTGACACTTGTCTACTGACATTTTTGTTTTTGTTTTGTTTTGTTGAGACAGGGTCTTGCTCTGTTGTCCAGGCTGGCAACAAGATAACAGCTGACTGTTGTCCTGGGCTAAGGCAGTCCTCCCACTGCAGCCTTCAGAGTGGCTGGGACTATAGGTGTGAGCCACCATGCCCAGCTAATTAATTAATTATTATTATTATTATTTTGGGTAGAAATGGGATCTCCCTCTATTGCCCCAGCTGGTTTCGAATTCCTAGGCTCAAGTGATCCTCCTGCCTTGTCCTCCCAGGTGTCAGGATTACAGGTGTGAGCCACAGTGCCTAGCCTAGTGATGTTCTTTTGGATAAGAGACAGAGAGGACCTGGTAATATACAAGGCCCAGAGTGTGTCCTAAGATGATCTACGGGGAGAGAATAGAGTACCCCTGACTGAAGTGTTTTGGGAACGATTTTAATGTTCCCAAATTGTATTTGAACTAAAAAACATTGTCTGCCTTTCATATTCCTTTATGCACTCCACCTCACTATTCCTCCCCTGGCACCTGTTGGCTTCTTTTGCTATCCAAATTTACCAAGTAAATCTTCCCCCCTTTTCTACCCATCTGCTGTTCTTCACAGCTTGTCTCTGGGCTCAGCCCCAAGCCTGGAGGGGAAGTAAATGGATTCAGAGTTGCTGCTCAAACATGGATTCCCATGGAAACCAAATGACTAAGAAAACAAATAGGGAGGAAGAGGCAGCCACTGCCTGACCTCTTACCCTCCCCCTCCAAATTCTTTTAGCTTTTCGGCATGAAGGCAAGTGCTTATTTGTATTACTAGCAGAAGGAAATAACCTGACCCCTCCCCCCAACCCCAAATTCTTTAAGAGCCTCTCTTTCGACGTTGAGTAAATGAAAGACAGTGGAACATCTCCCCCTGGTGGTAGAAATGCCAAATTACCTAAGAAGAAAGAACAAGTGAGAGCCTGCAATACAGGCCAGTAAGTATACAAAGAAGTAACATTCAGATACAAAAATAAGATACAAAGAAGTAACATTCAGGAGCACTCCTAGGAAAGTGTTTAATTGTGATACAGTTAGCACTTGTTCCTTTGCACATACACATATTTTTCAACATTTAAAAATCATTTTTATGGTGATGAATTTTGTTTTGCATCCAACCCAAATAAGGGAACATGAGGTTTAGTCTCATCTGTCCCACATCCATACTAGATATTTTTTACCTGAACGTCATGCTGTTGCTGCAGATCCGGTGTAATACCGCAGTTGGGTAGTGTTTTTCTCTTTCTGTCCTTATCCTTCCATAGGGTAGCACTTGCTGGCTTACAAAGGAAAAACAGGGCCGGGCGCAGTGGCTCACGCCTGTAATCCCAGCACTTTGGGAAGCCGAGGTGGGTGGATCACGAGGTCAAGATATCGAGACCATCCTGGCCAACATGGTGAAACCCCGTCTCTACTAAAAACATACAAAAATTAGCTGGGCATGGTGGCACGCGCCTGTAGTCCCAGCTACTCGGGAGGCTGAGGCAGGAGAATTGCTTGAACCCAGGAGGCGGAGGTTGCAGTGATCCGGGATCAAGCCACTGCCCTCCAGCCTGGGCAACAGAGTGAGACTGTCTCAAAAAACAAAAACAAAATAAAAAAAAGAGAAGACGCTCAACAACTGATTTTTTTTTCTGGTATGAATACTTTTATATTGAAGAAAAATAAGTCACTTAAAAATTTTTTTAAAAGAAAGACAGGATATACTAAAAATACAAAAATTAGCTGAGAGTGGTGGCCATCTGCTGTAGTCCCAGCTACTAACAAGGCTGAGGTGGGAGGATTGCTTGATCCTGGGAGGCTGAGGCTGCTGCCTACAACATTCCAGCCTGGATGACACAGCTGTCTAAAGAAAACTAAGCCAAACAAACAAAAAAAATGACTGGAATTGTTCCCTTTAACCCCCAGTTCATGTGTTAAAGCCCTAACCCCCACGTGATGGTATTTGAAGATAGGCCTTCAAGGAGATGATTAAAGTTAAATGATGTCATGAGGATGGGGCCCTAATCCAATATCATTACTATTTTTTGTTTGTTTGAGATAGAGTCTTGCTCTGTTGCCCAGGCTGGAGTGCAGTGGTGCCATCTCTGCTTACTGGGTTTCTGCGCTTCTCCTGCTTCAGCCTACTGAGTAGCTGGGACTATAGGCATATACTACCACATCTAGCTAATTTTTGTATTTTTAGTAGAGATGGGGTTTCTCCATGTTGGCCAGGCTGGTCTTGAACTCCTGACCTCAGGTGGTCTGCCTGCCTTGGCCTTCCAAAGTGCTGGGATTACAGGCGTGAGCCACCATGCCCGGCCTGATTAATGGTTTTTTTTTGTTTTTTGTTTTTTTTTTTTTTTGAGACAAAGTCTCACTCTGCCACCAGGCGCCAGTCTGGAGTGCAGTGGCTCGACCTCGGCTCACTGCAACCTCCGCCTCCCAGGTTCAAGCAATTCTCCTGCCTCAGCCTCCCGAGTAGCTGGGACTACAGGCGCGCGCCACCACACCCAGCTAATTTTTGTATTTTTAGTAGAGACGGGGTTGCACTGTGTTGGCCAGGATGGTCTCGATCTCTTGACCTTGTGATCCGCCCTCCTCGGCCTCCCAAAGTGCTGGGATTACAGGCGTGAGCCACTGCGCCCGGCCAATGTTTTTATAAGAAGAGAAGAAGCACCAGGAATATGTGGGTATAAAGGAAAAGTCATGTGAGGGCACAATTCGAAGCTGCTATCTGTAAATCAAAGAGAGAGGCCTCAGGTTGGTTTCCAACCCTGCCAGCACTTTGATCTTAGCCTTCCAGCCTGCAGAACTGTGAGAAAATAAGTTTCTGTTGTTTAAGTCACCCTGTCTGTGAGGTTTTATTACAGCAGCCCTAGCAGACTAATACCTGGGCTTCCATACCATAAGCTCCTTTCTCTATATAATTTGCAGCAAACAGAGGCCCAGAGAGTGGACACAAAGCTGTCCTGGAGACCCAGGAGTCCAGGCTGCCTTGCCTTTGCCTCATTTCACACTTCAGGCTGTGTGGTCTATCCCCAGAAGAATTCAGCTGTTACTGTTTGGATTCATTAAATGGAGAATACAATGAGATCTGATTTGGGTGTCAGGCCAGAAATTTTCAGCATCTTGCAACGTCAGAAAATAAGGGATCTGTACCCAAGTTACTCAGTCTCACCCCATACAGTCTGTAGGTGGGTATACCCCATATAGTACCCACCTACAGCTCTGTACTATAACAACACATCCTAAAAGAAAACAGGCTCAGAGGCTTCTTTAGCATAAGAATCTCTAGGACCTAACTCTCCAAGAGCCTCAGCCTCAGGTCAAGTAAAGGAGCACACACAGGATAGGGCGTGCGTATAGGAAGTCTTTCTTTTCTCTTTCTTTCCCTCCCTCCCTCCCTCCCTCCCTTCTTTCCTTTCTCTTTCTCTTCCTTTCTTTCTCTTTTTTTCTTTTCTTTTCTTTCTCACCTTGTCATCCAGGCTGGAGTGCAATGGGGTGATCTCAGCTCACTGCAACCTCTGCCTCCTTGATTCAAGCGATTCTTCTGTCTCAGCCCTTGAGGAGCGGGACTACAGGTACATGCCACCACACCTGGCTAATTTTTTGTGTTTTTAGTAGAGATGAGGTTTCACCATACTGGCCATGCTGGTCTCGAACTCCTGACCTCAGGTGATCTGCTTGCCTCGGCCTTTCAAAGTGCTGGGATTACAGGTGTGAGCCACTGCATGGCCAGGAAGTGTTTCATTGGAGGGACAGAGCTAGTTGTGACGTCCCTACTGTGGCCCTGGGGAGAAGAGTGGGAGGATAAGGGTGAATAAGGGGCTAAGTGAAGTTCTTACAAGTAGGGTGGAATGAATGTGAGAAAAAGGGGGAAGATAGTGAGGCTTTTCTCTTGTGCCAATGTGAAGTAGGTTTCCAACAGAAGAAATGCATAAGTAATATAGAGGCTAGGATGATTAATCTAAATTGGACCAGAGCAGAATTTTTGTTGGCCCCAGAAGTTTTGAGATTTGGTTTAGCTAAGATTTGTGTTTAGTCCCAGCAACTTGGGATGCTGAGGTGGGAGAATCACCTGAGCCCTCGAAGTTGAGGCTGTATCGAGATGTGATTGTGCCACTGCACTCCAGCCTGGGTGACAGAGCAAGACCCTGTCTCACAAACAACAAAAAAGGAAAGATAAATAAACCTAGATTCTTATTGCACACCATGTGTGAAAATAAATTTCAGATGGAATGAAGATATAAACGAGCAAAACTAAACTATAGCAATGTTAGAAGAAAATTTAGGACTCTATAAAATCTTGGGATGGAGGTACGCTTCTTTTTGTTTTTTGAGACGAACTTTTGCTCTTGTTGCCCAGGCTGAAGTGCAATGGCATGATCTCCACGCCACTGCAACCTCTGCCTCCCGGGTTCAAGCAATTCTCCTGCCTCAGCCTCCTGAGTAGCTGGGATTACAAGTGCCTGCCATCACGTCCGCCTAATTTTTTTTAAGTAGAGACAGGGTTTCGCAATGTTGGCCAGGCTGGTCTCAAACTCCTGACCTCAGGCAATCCACCTGCCTCAGCCTCCCAAAGTGCTGGGATTACAGGTGTGAGCCACTGCGCCTGGCAGGGATGCACTTCTTAAGTGAGATAGTAGCCCAGAATCTATAAAGAAAAGATTATTACATAAAAATAAAATCTTTGGGATGAAAAAAGGCAGCATAAACACACATAAAACAGTTGGTAGAAGATATTTACACCCATACCATCAATGGATGAATTTTCTAATATACAAAGACCTAGAATTTTAGGAAAAAGTCAACAACTCGATAGAAAAAATATGCAAATGATATAGACAGACAAAAGGCAGGCAAGCAATTCTGAATGGTAAATAACTCGAATAAAAGCTACCTAGTCTCAACTGAGCGTGGTGGCTCACGCCTGTAATCCAGCACTTTGGGAGGCTGAGGCAGGTGGATCACCTCAAGTCAGGAGTTTGAGACTAGCCTGGCCAACATAGTGAAACCCTGTCTCTACTAAAAAAATATGAAAATTTAGCTGGGTTTGGTGGCTGTGCCTGTAATTCCTGTGCCTGTAATCGGGAGGCTGAGGTAGGAGGATCACTTGAACTAGGGAGGTGGAGGTTGCGGTGAGCCAAAATTGTGCCGTTGCACTCCAGCCTGGAGAACAGGAACAAAACTCCATCTAAAAAAAAAAAAAAAAAAAAAAGGTACCCACTCCCTCTATTCATCAGGAGAAATTAAAACAAAAATGAACTGCCCATTAGATTGACAAAAATTAGTTGATGAGATTCAGTGTGGGTGAGAGTGTGGGAATAGGCATTCATATAGACACACATACAAATACATATTTGGTTGTTGAGTGTATGAATTAGGAGCATGAATTGTGCCACTGCACTGCAGCCTGGGCAATAGATTGATATTCCGTATCAAAAAAAAAAAAAAAAAAAAAAAAGGGAAGAAATGCTTCTATAATTTCTTTTTTTTTTCTTTTTTTCCCTTCCTCTCCCCTCCCTTCCTCTCCCCTCCCTTCCCCCCTCCCTTCCTCCCTTCCTTTCTTTCTTTTTTTTTTTTTGAAAGAAAGAAAAAGAGAGGAAAGAAAGTGAGAGTGAAAGAAAGAAAAAAAAAAAGAATGTACGAGAGAAAGAAAGAGGAAGAGAAAGAGGGAGAGAGACCTTTCTTTCTTTTCTGTCTTTCTGACACGGTCTGGCTCTGTTGCCCAGGCTGGAGTGCAGTCACAGCTCATTGCCGCCTTGGCCTCCCAAGCTCAAGCGATCCTCCTGCCTCAGCCCTGTCTATATAAAAACAATAAAAGAGAATGCAGCTCAGGGACACAGGGACACATTGATTTTAACCTTGTGAGACCCTGTGCATGGACTCTTGACCGATAAATCTGTGCACTAATAAATTAGCTCACAGATGTTAAGCTCATGTTGTTTAAGGTGCTAAATTCGTGCTGCTAACACATTACCTATTATTTAGATTAAATCCAAACTTCCTACATAGTTTCTCAGGCTTTACGGGATCTACCCTTCATGTGTAGTGTGGTCATGTAACTTCTCTCCGATATATTACATTTCAACAACACCTGCTTTCTGTTCAAAAGTGCCAATCTTTTTTTTTTCTTTTCCATTCTAGAGCCTTGTGTTAGCTTTCCCTCTATTTGGAAAATTTTTCCTGAGATTCTTATGGCTATGAGTTTGAAAAAGTCTTTTTTATTTTTATTTTATTTTTTGAGATGGAGTCTCTCTCTGTTCACATGATCACAAGGTCCCACAAAAGGTCACCTGAAGGTTGAGGAGCGAGGAGAGCCAGTCTGAGTTCCAAAACTGAAGAACTTGAAGTCTTATATTTGATGGCAGGAAGAATCCAGCGCGGGAGAAAGATGTAGGCTGGGAGGCTAGGCCAGTCTTTCTTTTCTCATTTTTCTGCCTGCTTATTTTCTAGTCTCGCTGGCAGCTGATTAGACTGTGCCCACCCAGATTAAGGGTGGGTCTGCCTTCCTCAGCCCACTGACTCAAATGTTAATCTCTTTTGGCATCACCCTTACAGGCACACCCAGGATCAATACTTTGTATCCTTCAATCCATTCAAGTCGACACTCAGGATTAACCACCACAAGTCCACCCCTTGTCAACTTGAACCCATACACATCTCCTGAGATCATAAATACTACACTTGATCTTAGCCAAAAGGCCAAGAAGTGATCCTGAGATCATACATAATCTTCAAATAAAGACAGCAATAAGGTCATAATTAGGCCTAACATAATACAACTGGAAATGCCCCAATTCCCAACTCAAATACTATTACATAAAGTTAACAATACTTAAATGCTGATGTGAAGTCAATAAATCTTATGTCACATGATAAGGGAGAAAGGCAATAAAATGAAGATATTGTCTTAGTACGAGTGTATGCATCACAAACACATTTCTAACAAAAGAAGGAGGAAATACTCATAATTACAGTCTTCATTTCTGCAACTGGTCATGTGGTCATGGCTGGTATTGATGACTACATTTTTCTACTACACATTCTGTATTCCTTTTGCCTTCAGCAAGCATCTCAGCAGGTCAGGGTTTTTTTTCCTGGTGGAGTGGCCCAAACCTTCATTTCTGAGTAGTTTAGGTCATTTGTAGTCCTGCCTGGATTGGGCTGTTGTAGTTTTCCGTTGACCTTAACCACAGGGCATAATAATACAAAGAGATGCCCTAATGGATCTCCTGTATCCCATGTATACTCTTCCTTATCTCCGTTGTGGAGTGGTAGACTGATTTCATCTTGATAGTCTGGGTCAATCGCCCCATCCAACACTAGAACTCCCTCCTTAGCCTGTTGACTTAAAGGTAGGAGGAGCCCACAGTGTCCAGGTGGCAATCTTAACTTTCAGTTTGATGGAATCGTTGTTGTGTCTCCTGGTGGCAGCGTTCTTCCCTCTGGAACTAAGATCTCTAGGCCAGCAGAACATAATGTCGCAGGAACAGGAAGCAAAATTTTTGCTATTGGATCACTAGGGGTGATGGTGAGTGGTGCCACTTCCATTTCCACCCCTTTATTCCTGGATCTGTGAATCCTGGTTATGGGAGAAATAGTACCATATATTGGATACTGATTGAGAGCATACATGGCCTTCTGGAGAACTTTGATCCAGCCCTGCAAAATATTGTTACCTAGTTGGTATTGTAATTGTGACTTTGAAAGGCCATTCTACCATTCTATCATCCACTTGCTTCTGAATGATGGGGAACATGGTAAGACTGGTGAATTCTATGAGCATGAGCCCACTGCTGCCCTTCTTTAGCTGTAAAGTGCGTGCCTTGGTCAGAAGCAATGATATGTGGAATTCCATGATGGGGGATAAGGCATTCCTTGAGTCCATGGATGGTAATCTTGGCAGAAGCATTGCATTTGCAGGATGCGCAAACCCATATCTGGAGTAAATGTCTATTCTAGTGAGGACAAACCTTTGCCCTTTCCATGATGGAAGAGGTCCAGTATAATCAACTTGCCACCAGGTTGGCAAGTTGATTAATTTGGACTGATCACCCTGAGGAATATGGCTGATCACCCTTAGGAATGGTGCCACATCGAGAGCTCAATGTTGGTCTCTGCTGCTGGCAAATTGGGCACTCAGCAGTGGCTGTAGCCAGGTAAGCCTTGGTGAGTGGAAGTCCATGTTGCTGAGCCCACACGTAACCTCCATCCCACCCCCTTGGCCACTTTGTTTATGGGCCCATTGGATAATGACAGGGGTCGCTGGGGAAGGAGGCTGAGTGGTGTCCACAGAATGGGTCATCCTATTCAGTTGATGTTGCTGATGATGATATGATGATGATTTTGAGAGGAAGGCTCGATCTGTCACCCAGGCTGGAGTACAGTGGTGCGATCTTGACTCACTACAACCTCAGCTTCCCAGGTTCAAGCGATTCTTCTGCCTCAGCCTCCTGAGCAGCTGGGATTACAGGCCTGCACCACCACACCCAGCTAATTTTTATATTTTTAGTGAGACAGGGTTTCACCATGTTGGTCAGGCTGATCTCGAACTCCTGACCTCGTGATCCACCCACCTTGGCCTCACAAAGTGCTGGGATTACAGGTGTGAGCCACCTCGCCCGGCATCATTATATAATTTCACCATGGCTGATGCTTTATCCTGTGACAAGAATGTTTCTTTGTTGTTGAAAGAATTTCTAGATGATGTCCTGTGTGGATTCGGATCTGAAAGTGCTTGACTACAAGATTGAGGTTTTAACCAAGAGAGAGAACAAAGTCAAGAGAACTACGGAAAAGTGAAGTAGGAGTCCCAGTTACACTCTGCCTGATTATTCCCTTATGTTTTTAGCTGAATGTAAGTCAATGAACTATCATTTAAAAAAAATTAGTTTTTTAGCCAGGCATGGTGGCTTACACCTGCAGTCCTAGCACTTTGGGATGCTGAGGCAGGTGGATCGCTTGAACTCAGGAGTTCAAGACCAGGCTAGGGAACACAGTGAGATGCCCCCTTCCCCACTGTTACAAAAAATAAAATGCACCAGTGGTGCCAGCTATATGAGAGGCTGAGATGGAAGGATCACTTGGGCCTGGGAGGTTGAGGCTGCAGTGAGCCATGACTGCACCACTGTACTCCAGCCTGGGGAAAAAAGCAAGACTCTATTTAAAAAAAAAATTAGGTTTTGAATTGTGTTTCCTTTTATTTGTGTTTTCTTTTGTGTACTGAACGCATCCTAGTACATTTCTATTTCTGTTTCTTCATAGCTTGTGGTATTACCCAGTATTTTTCCTGGGTACTTATTATTTACAGATTGTCTTTTCTCTTTTTTTCTTCAGAATGATTCCATTTTAATCTTTTTAACTTTTATCATATATCTACAGGTTACTTTAGTGTTATTTTATTAATTGTTAAAATAACAGGTATAGTAGCAATTATGCTAAGCATTGGGAAAACAAGAACACAACGTATAATAGCCTTTGAAAATTTTTTTGGTTCACAAGCTATAGATTTAAGTTTATTTTTATAATTCATTATTCAGCCATTTTATTTGTTAAGTATTTGGAAAGATTAGGATATTCTTAAAAGTCTCTTTCTAAGCTGGCGCTCACCAAGGAGAAAGCCATGTTCAGTTCTAGCACCAAGATCATGAACCCAATGGTGAGAAGCCAGACGAATTCAAGTCCGGCATCTCCCAGACTCTTTTGGAGCTGGAGATGAACTTGAACCGCAAGGCTCAGCTCAGGGAGCTGAATATTGTGGCAGCCAAGGAAACTGAAGTTGGTGGTGGTCAGAAAGCTGTCATAATCTTTATTCCCATTCCTCAACTGAAATCTTTTCAGAAAATCCAAGTCCGGCTAGTACGCAAATTGGAGAAAAAGTTCAGTGGGAAACATGTTGTCTGTATCACTCAGAGGAGAATTCTGCCTAAGCCAACGTGAAAAAGGCGTATAAAAAAATAAGCAAAAGCATCCCCGGAGCTGTACTCTGACAGCTGTGCATGATGCAATCCTTGAGGACTTGGTCTTCCCAAGCGAAACTGTGGGCAAGAGAATCCGCGTGAAACTGGATGGCAGCCAGCTCATAAAGGTTCATTTGGACAAAGCACAGCAGAACAATGTGGAACACAAGGTTGAAACTTTTTCTGGTGTCTATAAGAAGCTCATGGGCAAGGATGTTAATTTTGAATTCCGAGTTTCAATTTTAAGCAAAATGACTAAATAAAATATATATTCACCGTAAGAAAAAAAGGTATTTTAAAAATAATGTTCTAGTTTGAGGAAGCTGATATTTAGAGTATTGTCTGTTCTCTGGACAAAATATCAAGAAATTGTGTGGATCAGCTTTCATCCAAGGGAGAATGGTTAATTTTCTGTCTCCTACATAAATTAGGAAAATGTGTGGGTCCTTTAGGTTAAGCCCCAAGTTAGAACATTCGTGTGATCAAACTTGACTGTCTACCATCTCCAAGAGACTTTGCATGTAGATAACATGATTTCATCACATGGACAAAGTAGCCATCCAATTTAGAAAGCAGAAGCGTAACAGAATGAGATTGGAGGTGTGAAGGAGTTGAAACCAGAGATATTGCACCCAAGTTGTCCGTATTTATTAGGCCTTGGCCAACTCAGTGAAACTTTGTCAACCTCACAAATCTAAATTGCTATGAGATACTGTCTTGAATAAATTATCCAAGTGCCCTGATCAATAGCCCTCTTTTCTTTCAGTGGGAAATATCATATTGAACTTATGTTTTGGTGTGGGGGAATTTAGTACCCAGACATTTGAAAACACATTATTGCAGTCTTTCTTCTGGATTGTTTAATGTGGTTTACTTTGTGAGAATTTGGTCTCATTCTCTACTCTTGCAGCCATATCTTGAGCTATCTTGAGAGGATACTAAGGCACTGTTTTTTAAAGATGGGGTTTCACCATGATGGCCAGGCTGGTCTTGAACTCCTGACCTCAGATGATCCACCCACCCTGGCCTCCCAAAGTGCTAGGATTACAGGCATGAGCCACCGCACCTGGCCACTAAGGCACTGTTAGAAAGTTAATATTTTACCTTAAACTGTGCTTGATCTTGCATTGATATGATATAACTCTATAAAAGAGAAAAAGCAAGAAGAAAAAAAAAGTCACCGAAGTCTAAACATTATAATAAATTCTAAATGTGGCAGCTTTCCTAGTGGGAGAAAGACACGTTCAAATCTCACTCTTAGTTCTTGGGCCTCTGAGCATTCTTTTCACGGCCAGCTTCACCTCTTGGTTCCGTAGAGTATAGATAAGGGGGTTGAGGAAAGGACTGATGGCCGTGGGGAATAGGGCAGCTGCCCCATCCAGAGGGCTGTTGGTTTCAGGCCTCAGGTAGATGAAGGCACAGGGGACATAGTACACAGTGACCACGGTTACATGGGCTCCACAGGTTGAAAAAGCCCGGTGCCGCCCTTCAGCTGTATGGATTCTCAAGATGGCCTGAATGATTTGTATGTAGGAGAAGAGGATCAGGGAGAAGCAACTGGCAACTACCACCCCAATGTCCAGAAGGGTCACCAGCTTGTTGACTGTCGTGTCAGCACAGGCCAGTCTCAACACTGCAGGAATGTCACAGAAGAAGTAATCCACATGATTGGGCCCACAATAGGGCAGGCGGAAGGTTAGGGTGGCCTGGAGAGCCCCATGGATGGATCCTGCCACCCAGGCTCCAGCTGCAAGCAAGGCACTCAGCTTAGCAGTCATGAGCACAGGGTAGTGCAGAGGCTGACATATTGCCAGGTACCTGTCATAGGCCATCAGGGTGTAGAGGAAGCACTGAGCGCTGCCCAGGAAGTGATAGAAATAGAGTTGAGCAACACAGCCACCAAATGGGATGGGTTTGACGCCTAAAGTGAAGTTCATTATGAGGCGAGGGACGATGACGGAGGAGATGCCCATGTCAATGACTGAGAGAACACCAAGAAAGATGTACATGGGGCGGGCATGGAGCCTTGGGTCTGCCCAGATAGTGATTAGAATAAGCACGTTTCCCAGCTGAGTCAGGATGTAGATTAGCAAAAAGAACACAAAAAAGAATGTCCTTAGCCTGAGTGGATAAGGAATTCCTGTCAGGATAAATGCAGTCAACAGTGTGTTGTTGACCCTTTCCATCTCCCAGAGACTTTTACCTGGAGAATGGACAAAACAAGAATTAACATAGAGGTGAGAGACAAGTGAGGGAGAACTAGAAAAAGAGACTGTAAAAACTAGGGGCAAGGACAGAGAAGTTTTTTTTTTTTGAGACGAAGTTTCGTTCTTGTTGCCCAGGCTGGAGTGCAATGGCACCATCTTGGCTCACCACAACCTCCCCCTCCCGGGTTCAAGTGATTCTCCTGCCTCAGCCTCCCAAGTAGCTGGGATTACAGGCATGTGCCACCACGCCTGGCTAATTTTGTATTTTTAGTAGAGATGGGGGTCTCCATGTTGGTCAGGCTAGTCTCGAACTCCTGACCTCAGGTGATCCACCCACCTCAGCCTCCCAAAGTGCTAGGATTACAGATGTGAGCCACTGCACCCAGCAGAAGTTTCTTTCTTATGTGGAAAGATGACAAGCAGGGAGACACAGTGTTCTCTGGCAGGTGTTTTGTAAACAAGATGTTACTGGAACACAGCCTTGCTCATTTACTTACATATTGTCTGCAACTGTTTTGGAGCTACTATGACAGAGAGGAGTGGTTGGATTTATGTTTCAAAACATAAACTATTTACTTCCTGAACATTTATGAAAAAGTTTGCATCTAGGGATTTGTACCCAGAGCACTTTTTCCAATAACTTTCGGAAAATAATCATTGACTGTTGTATTAGTACAGGCCATGATTTCCTGGAAACATGGCCTATGTGAGAAAAGGTATTTGTTTCATTAGGTTCTCTGCCAGCTCAGAATCTTTCAGAGGCCAATGGTTCACTCTTATCTCTGCCAGGACATAAACATATAGAATGGGGAATATGCAGAAAGGAAATGCAGAAACCCATTTCTGTATAAAGAATGAAATAGAATTTTGATTGAATGGCTAATCAAAATTTTTATGTGTGACGATGCTTGATGCTGTGCAGATCTACTTTCCAAGTTCTTTAACATTAAAAGGAAGAGAATGGCCATGAAACTGTAAGTACGTAAGTAGAGGACTATTGCCACCATGCACCATGGTTGGTACTTGGTGCTATGTGATTCAGTTGCTTTAAGTAATCATTTAGCCTTCAGACATGGTGAAGAGAGGACAGAAAGAAGAAATGAGGGCTGGCTCTAGTGAGAAGTCAGAGATTAAAGGAAAATTAAAGGATGATTAGAGAGGATGAAAGGATTGCTAGACCAGAACAAACCACTCTCAGTGTGGAAGAATTATTTTAAGTTCTTAGTCCAACTCCTTGATTGGCATTTTTTTTTTCTTTTTTGAGATGGAGTTTCGCTCTTATTGCCCAGGCTGGAGTGCAATGGCGTGATCTTGGCTATTTTCAGTAGAGATGGGGTTTCTCCATGTTGGTCAGGCTGGTCTCGAACTCCCAACCTCAGGTGGTCTGCCTGCCTTGGTCTCCCAAAGTGCTGGGATTACAGGCGTGAGCCACCATGCTGGCCTTTTTTTTTTTTTGGACAGAGTTCCCTCTGTCACCCAGCCTGGAGTGCAATGGTGCGATCTTAACTCACTTCAACCTCTGCCTCCTGGGCTCAAGCAATTCTCATGCCTCAGCTTCCTGAGTAGCTGGGATTACAGGTATCCGCTACCATGCCTGGCTAATTTTTACAATTTTTAGTAGAGACAGAGTTTCACCATGTTGGCCAGGTTGGTCTTGAACTCCTGGCCTCAAGTGCTCTGCCTGCCTTGGTTTCCCAAAGTGTTGGGATTACAGGCGAGAGCCACCACATTCGGCTTGATCAGCAATTTTTAACGAAAAGAAAAATGTTGGAGGCCAGGCGCGGCGGTTCATGCCTGTAATCTTAGCACTTTGGAGGCAAGGCAGGTGGATCACCTGAGGTCAAGAGTTTGAGACTAGCCTGGTCAACATGGAGAAACCCCGTTTCTTCTAAAAATACAAAAATTAGCCAGGTGTGGTGGTGGGTGCCTATAATCCCAGCTACTCAGGAGACTAAGGCAGGAGAATCACTTGAATCTGGCAGGTGGAGGTTGCATTGAGCCGAGATCACAACCTGGGCAAAAGAGTGAAACTCTGTCAAAAAAAAAAAAAAAAAAAAAAAAAGGTTGGAAGTCATCTTCCATGACTGAAATGGTGTGTCTACTGTCCAGGGCACCCACTTATTAATACTATCAAGGTCCCTGGAAATCAAATTAGGAATCAAATGTGTATTTCTGAGTTTTGAATTATAGCATGCGGAATTTCATGAAGCACACTTAATTTAGGTCACAATGAATTACACCTAGTAAATCACACAGCATCTTTATCTAAGGGAGTACTTCAATTTTCCCTTCACATACAGTTATCTTTTTCCCTGGGGCAGTAACGAAGATACATCAACAAAGTTTTATTCTAATTATTTTCTTCCTGAATTTCTATCTTTTGTAGATTGCCTTTGTTGTTTCCATTTTCTCTTTTCAACATTTTCCTAACTTTTAAGAGTTCCTTAATTATTTTTCCCTGATTTATTTTTCATATTATTTTCTTGTTTGCTTTGGAGAATATGATTTACTCTCTAAAAGGTGTTATTTCTTTTGGAAAATTTTCCATTGACAGGGAATGGCAGTCCACCCATAGTATGATGATTCTTGTTTTATTCAACCAGAGAAAACAGTATTTTCTAACGTTGTCCTTAGATTTTAGAACCATCTTAATGAGAGGAATGAGAGGAAGGAATGCAATTTTATTTGTAATACTATCTTTATTGGGTGTGATTTCACCCCAGTTACCTCTTTTTGTTCGTCTAGTTTCACCTTCTCCTCCTTATTAAGTTAGAAATATTAACATTCCCTTTACCTCTGATCTGTTATGACCTTTCTCTCTGTGTCACTGCCATTATCATCAACCTTCAAGCATAAAGCTTAGTATTTGCTAGGTAACCACCCTTCTGTGTACCCTCTGGTTCATTAAAATCCCACATGTGGCTCCGAGACACTTTACTTAAATGCTTTCAAAAATAAAAGAGAGAGAGAGAGAGAGAAAAAAAGAGAGAGGGCCCAAGGAGAAGGAAACATGGCACCGATGAAACCTGAGTGGACCAGAGTGACACAAAGTCATAGAATAATGATGGTATTTTGCACCTATATAGGGTTCTTATAATCCTTAGAGGTTAAATGACAGAGGAGTCTCACAGCTGTATAATACTGGAATAAGGACTCCAAGCAGATCATACTGTTTCTAGTCCAGCAGTCTTTCTACATTTTACTGAAAATTCCTTCCCACAAGTAACCAAATCAAAATAATGTAGTAAATCATGTGAACTGAATAACAATTTTAAGACTCTTATGGTTCATTCTGTCAAGGATTCTAAACTGGTGTTACTACCCTATTTCAAAATTGAGACGTAGTAGCTCTAAGAGCAAGTTCTAAAATCAAATTAGAGTGAAATTTTGTTACCATGAATTCATGAAATTGCCTGACTTCTTTCATTGACAGTCTATCACACTGAATGTTTCTTTAAAAAGCCTGAGGGAGGCTGGCGTGGTGGCTCACCCCTGTACTCCCAGCACTTTGGGAGGCCAAGGCTGGTGGATCACCTGAGGTTGGGAGTTCGAGACCAACCTGACCAATATGGAGAAACCCCTGTCTCTACTAAAAATACAAAATTAGCCAGGCATGGTGGCATGGTCCTGTAATCCCAGCTACTCAGGAGGCTGAGGCAGGAGACTCACTTGAACCTGGGAGGCGGAGGTGACAGTGAGCCGAGATCCTGCCACAGCACTGCAGCCTGGGTAATAGAGCAAGACTCCGTCTCAAAAGAAAGAGAAAGAAAGAAGAAAGAAAGAAAGAAAGAAAGAAAGAAAGAAAAAATTTGGTACAAGAAAGTTTGAAAAATATATGAGAAATATTAAGGGACCACAGACTAAACATAATTGTATAATTTTGATCAACCAAAAAGATTAGGCTCCTTTTCTAATGAGGCAAAGGGCACATGCTTAACCCCATTTCAGCAAATGAGTTTTACTTAATTCTGGTCCCAAACTGTATCTCTAACTCATCTTTCAAATGGCCATGAAGAAAACTTTAAAATTTTTATTATTTTCTGAAAATCAACTTAAAGCACACCTTTTTATTTATAGAAAGCATTTCAAAAATATGTAGAAAGCTAATATAATTGATTGCCTTTTTTATGAATTTCACGGTAAGACATATAAAACGAAAAAGAATCTAAAGATGAATAATACTGGAACAAATATATACATAAGAAAAGTGTGAGTTATTAAATTGTGAGACATGAGAAAGTTTCCATTAAAATGTAAAACCCTTCTTAGCAACAAGTTTGAATTGTCTATTTAAAATATTTGCCAACAAAGAAATCATATTATCGCTTTACTCACATCCATTTTTCAAATTTTGGCAGAGAACTTGTCTTATAGGTGGTAGAAGGAACCTGGAGAGGACCAAAAGATCAGAGCAAGGGTGGCACCATCACAGAACTCCAAGATGCTCTTCCTAGTCTGGTTGGTATTAAAACCAGGCAGTAAATGAACCTTTAATGGAGAATAGCTTTGAAGAAAAATGTAGCCAATTGAAGGCCTGGGGGAAATAGTGTTATCCTACTATTAGCCACTATGTTTTTTTTTTTGAGATGGAGTCTCGCTCTGTTGCTCAGGCTGGAATGCAGTGGCGCCATCTTGGCTCACTGCAAGCTCTGTCTCTCAGGTTCAAGCGATTCTCCTGCCTCAGCTTCCTGAGTAGCTGGGATTACAGGCATGCCCCACCATGCCCAGATAATTTTTGTATTTTTGGTAGTGATGGGGTTTCACCATGTTAACTAGGGTGGTCTGGAACTCCTAACCTCAGGCGATCTGCCGGTCTTGGCCTCCCAAAGTGCTGGGATTACAGATGTGAGCCATCATACCCGGCCTAATAGCCACCTTATTTATAAAAAGACTAAATTTTAGTTACATAGTCATATGATGAGCAGAACAGTAAAGAAAATTTTTGTGACAGCAGAAAGTGAACTATACTGAGTAACTAAACAAGGAAGGATGTTGAGAGATAAAGTGACTCAGAGTAGAGAAACCCCTTACACAATGTTTGGATTTCACATTTATCTCTGAAAAATGGGATTAGAACAATGGCAGGTGATATTTGAAGAGGAGGAGAGTACTCTCACCTGGAGGTGTCAGCATCCATCAAAAATTCTTCTTGCAATCTGAGAGAAAGGATACAAATCTATTCCTAGAGAAACTTGAATATCTCATAGGGTCAGCAGCAATTATTGTGAAGAGCTCATGGCAGAAGACCCAACTAATTACTTTTGGCTGGATCAAAGTGAAAGGTCAAACTATGGAAACTTAACTTATTATTTGCTTGCTTATTTGTAGATATCCACTTCCAGCTGCCTTATGAATGGGGGGAAGAGCTGTGGCTCTTTCTGAAGGTAACTGCTAAAGTTGGTCTCTCCTGTGTTCTACTACTTCTTTTTATTTCCCTCAGAGTCAGTTTCTATGTGTGAGACCTTTAGCTTGGGGAATATTGTAATAGCACTCCTGTGATAGGCAAGACTAATATCCATAGTTTGTTTCCTAGGAGACTCCCTGGGTTTCTAGCTTTTTCCAATTTTGTAACAGCAGGTGGGACAAAGTCTGTGGGGCTTAACAGGTCTTGTTGAAATCTTCAGATCTGTGGTTCTCTTTCTGTTCCAAAATACATTTGGAAAAAAGGAGAAGAAAAAGCTAACATGGTTGTTACTTGTCAAGAGATGCTTTTTTATTGGTGCATTCACATTTTATGAAATTCACACTTTGAATTACCAAGGTGCTAACATAGACTAGAAGAAATATAGAAATATAGAATTTCAGAGTTGGAGAGACATTAGAGGTCATCCGATCCAACTATCATCTGTGATGTTTTAAGTCAAGGTCCCTGAGCAGTAATTATTTATTTATTTATTTAGAGACAGAGTTTTGCTCTTGTTGCCCAGGCTGGAGTGCAATGGCACAATCTTGGCTCACCATAACCTCCACCTCCTGGGTTCAACTGATTCTCTTGCCTCAGCCTCCCAAGTAGCTGGGATTACAGGCATGTGCCACCACACTTGGTTAATTTTGTATATTTAGTAGAGAAAGAGTTTCTCCATGTTGGTCAGGCTGGTCTTGAACTCCTGACCTAAGGCGATCCACCTGCCTGAGCCTCCCAAAGTGCTGGGATTACAGGTCTGAGCCACAGCTCCTGGCCTGATTTTTCTTTTTTAATTTTACAATTTTATTTATTTATTTTTTGAGACAGGGTCTTGCTCTGTTGCTCAGGATGGAGTGCAGTGACATGATCACAGCTCACTGCAGCCTCATCCTCCTAGGCTCAAGTGATTCTCCCACTTCAGCCTCCCAAGAGGTTGGGTCTATAAGCACACACCACCACACCTGACTAATTTTTAAATTTTTAATAGAGGTGAGGTCTCATTAGATTGCTCAGGCTGGTCTTGAACTCCTGGGCTCAAGTGATCCTCCTGCATCTGCCTCCCAAAATGCTTGGACTATAGGTGCAAGCCACAATGCCTGGCCTGTTATTTTTCTTAGTATTTCTTGGTCTTGTTTCTTTGAATACTTTGAGTTTGGTCTAACTTATTTTCTTCTAGACTTATATCTGGTGTTGCCTGAATGCTCTTCTCAAACTTTCTCGAAATGTCCAGAGATGGTCCATGTTGTAAGAGAACACGTTGAATGTGGTATAGTTTTATTATTTTTATCACCAAACTTTTGTGGAGGTCTCTATAGCTTCCAAGCCACATTTGTGTTAAAGTGTCTAGAGAAGAGGTAAGCAAATTTTCTCTCTAAAGGGGCAGATAATAAATGTTTTTGGCCTTGAGGACCATACAAGCTAAGAGGTATGGCTTTATTTATATGCAGTGGATAGCCAGTAAATATTTAGAAGGATAGGAAATAAAATATTTAGTTGAATGTTTTGGAAGGAAAACTCTGGTAGTTGTATGGAGGAAAGTGGAGGTGATAAGGAGACCACTTAAGAAGCCGGAGAGACATTTCTGAGGCAGGGTGATCAGGATTGGTGACTTACTATATGGAGGAAAGTGAGGGGCTGAAAGGAAACACATATCAGCCACATAGAGATTCTAAGTACTTGGAAGGATGGATTTGCCTTGATGTGAGCAAAGCAATTCTGAATGCCTAGAGGTTTGGGAAATTAGGAGCAAAACAAATAAATGTAGGACAGTATTATGTTGGTTTTCCCCAGATTTGCCTGGAATAATTTCTCCTTCTTCTAGAAGAAAGCATAAATTTCTCAAAGTCAACATATGTGCTTTCTCTTGAGAGCTGAGTCAGAAAAGCATAAAACAAAACAGCTATGGATAATTTCTTGAGGTTGAATATAGCACCAGAAGTTTCTGCCTAGTAGAATTATATTCATTTCAGGCTGGGCACAGTGGCTTATGACTGTAATCCCAGCACTTTGGGAGGCTGAGGTGGGTGGATCATGAGGTCAGGAGTTTGAGACCACCCTGGCCAACACAGTGAAACCCCGTCTCTACTAAAAAAAAAAAAAAAAAAAAAAGTAGCTGGGCATGGTGGTGGGTACCTATAATCCCAGCTACTTAAGAGGCTGAGGCAGGAGAGTTGCTTGAACCTGGGCGGTGGAGGTTGTAGTGAGCGGAGATCGGGCCATTGCACTCCAGCCTAGGCAACAGAGCTAGACTCCGACTCAAAAAAAAAAAAAACACTATATATATATATATATATATTCATTTCAGTTGAAACTAATATCTATTTATTGAACATTTGTCACATGCAGCAGTAGCTGAAGAGAGTGGCAGTGATGATGCTGCAGATGTAGTTACTTATTTTCATTCACAGTCCCTCGACCTGCTGTTATCCTCTTCAGAGCAGACTTCACTTCCTGGTTCCTCAGTGTGTAGATGAGGGGGTTCAGTAATGGAGTGACAACAGTGTAAAACACAGCCACTGCCCCATCCAGGGGGCTCTTGGAGCCAGCCCTAAGGTAGATGAAAATACAGGGGACATAGTAGACTGTCACCACGGTTAGGTAAGAGCCACAGGTGGAGAAGGCCCGGTGCCTCCCATCAGCAGTGCGTATCTTCAGGATGGCATAGACTGTGTTGGCATAGGAGACCAGAATTAACATGAAGCAACTGGCAGCCACTACCCCGATGTCCACAAAGGTCACAAGCTCGTTGACAGTTGTGTCAGCACAGGCCAGTCTCAATACTGCAGGGATGTCACAGATAAAGTAATCCACCTTATTGGGCCCACAGTAGGGCAGGCGGAAGGTCAGGGTGGCCTGGATAGACCCATGGATGGAGCCGGCAGCCCAAGCTCCAGCCACAAGGACTGTGCATAACCTCCCATTCATGAGCGCTGGGTAGCGCAGGGGCTCACATATTGCCAGGTATTTGTCGTAGGCCATCAAGGTGTAGAGGAAGCACTGGGTGCTGCCCAGGAAGTGAAAGAAATACAGCTGAGCTACACAGCCGTTAAATGGGACAGCCTTGCTGGCAGGAGTGAAATCCAAAATAAGCCGAGGAACGATGACTGAGGAGAGCCACATGTCCAGGAATGAGAGCACTCCCAGAAGAATGTACATGGGGTGAGCATGGAGCTTTGGGTCAGCCCACACTGTGAGCAGAATAAGCAGGTTCCCCAGCTGAGTGAGGATGTAAATGAGGAGGAAGACCAGGAAGAGAAGGCTTCTTAGATTTGGGGGGTGAGACAAGCCCAGGAGAATGAATTCTGTCACCACAGTGTCCAGCGATGTGTTTTTGGTCTTTCCCATGTCTTTTTGTAGTCTGCTAAGATGAATGGTGAAGTTTGACAAGAGAAACACAGCACAATGATGTAAATGATGCTTTTGTCGGATGATTGATGCCTAGGAGTTATGAGATAAAAAGACAGTGTTAAATTGTTTTTTAAAAGAGGAGGTGGTGTCACCATTAATTATTTAGGTTTACTTAATAGGAGAAGCCCTCCAGAGGCTGGTTAGTTTCTTAGATGGGTGGAAACTCTTGTCCATGGAGAGATACTGAGAGGCAGGACTTGCCAGATGAAGAAAGAAAGACGCATGTGAGTGATAGAGAAGTACCGAAAACTCCAACCAAAAAGAGAGTTTGCCAAAGAGGGTCTAAGGTAGACGCAGAAGTGTGGAAAAAACACCCTATATTACCACATCTACTTTTTCTTCACCTACTATCATTGTCCCCTTTGTCCTCAGCTAAAATCTCATCTCCTCACCATAGCATGCAAAAATATTCCTTATCCGGCCCTTATTTATGTCCCTATTGTACCACTTGTAATTCCTTCTTATTGTTGGGATGCATGACACTCCCCAAGGTTCTCACAGTAGCCTGCTTTAAGTTGGGACTTATGCACATATTACCTTTTCTGCTCCCTTTACATAGGTAGTGCCCCCTTTTCCTTCAGGATTCAGTTTGGGTGTCTTCTCTTTAAGAAGGCTTTCCCGATTCTTGAGGACAATGTTTATACTTTTCAGAGCACATACACTATGTTGCATTGTCTAATTTCTTTTTTTCTCCCTTAGTAGTCATCCCGTCTAGCACGTAAACGTGACAAATACCGTAATTATTTTCTGAATGACTGAGGCAGATTGAATGGATGTTGCCAAATCCCTCTGACTGAATACATTGTTTCTCTGCTTGATCTTGTTTGTCTGAACCTTGTGCCCACCTGGCTGGGACTTTTAGGTCAAGGGACCATCTCATTCATTATATAATATGGGTGTAGTTTCATTATTAAAAAAACTCCAAGAAACATTCATGCCTGTTATTGCTCCAGGATATCATTTAGATTTATTTGGTGATTTATATGGTATATTGGTTTGGGATTGGATTTTTTTTTGGTATGAAGTCACAGAGGAATTTTATTGTTTGTTATAAAATCATTGATTAATGCAGGACTTGAACTTTAGTGTGCTTGTGTGTAATATCTGTGTATTGCAGTCTATTAAACAACAACTCTCTCTAAAGACCTTTACTGATTTTCAGGTATCTGAATCAGACGGTAAAATAGATGGAGGGATGGAATGTGTTTGTTTCACTCTTTTTGTTGAATAGATTGCTTGATAAAGATTTTCGCTCTGTGTATGGTTTCAGATGCTTTTATCTTTCATTTAACCACAAAGTATCTTTGTAATGCAAATGACTATTTTCAGAAAGCAATTAAAATGGCAATAGATTAATTATAAATAACATGTGAATATTAATAAGTTTAACTGTTTAATCTCTATCAGAAATTCCCCAAAGAGATTTTATCTTAAGTATTCTCTGAAGTAACTTAATTCATATGCTAACATTCAAGAGTTATTAGTAGTAATAATAATAATACTGGATATACCTGACCCTTTGAGGTCTGTGGAAAATGTTAAATTTGTCCTTTGCCCACCAAGAATGAAGAAATATCAGACTTACATTGCCTGAGTTTCAGGAAGACACTTCGATATATTTGAAAACGGATGGGAAAACTAAATCTTATTTCTGCGGTTAGAATATAGAGAAAAGATAGAAAGCATTGAGATTAAAATTGTGCATAAAATACTAATTTTGAGATAAAGTAATTTTCTTTGTCAATACAGACATATAAACCAGTGTGCTTCTACTTAGGCTAATTATATATTCATGAAATGTTTTATGAAAATCAATTTTTTATATTTCAAATCAGATAGAACTGTACCACTGGGGCAATTATTTGAAGGACTTCCATGATGCATACTTGTGTATAGTGAAAAGTTTCTCCCTAATTTATCTACTTTGTCAGTCTGATTTTCTCTCTTTTGTTGTGCATAAGTTTGGTTTCATTTCTCCCAGGCTTCCTGTTGAAAGAAAGCTCTTTTTACCCTACTAGGTTCTGGGTGCCTGTCTGGGAGGAGGCAGGAAGCTGAGGTGTGTTATAGCTGGTCGGTTTGAGGACAGGTTATCTTTCCAGGCAGACTTGGTAAAGAATGGTGGTTTTCATTTGGGGTTTGGTGTTCAGAGGCTTCAGAAGAAGATAGCTTAGACTATCTTCCAGATAGGTAGATTTTTGGAGGAACATTGTGTTTACAGAAGGATTGGCTTTCTTGGCAAGAGAGGCAAACAGTCTTGGACTAGCTTAGAGGAGACAAAAGGCTGAGCATGATGGCTAATGCCTGAAATCCCAGCACTTTGGGAGGTTGAGGCAGGAGAATCGCTTGAGCCCAGGAGTTTTGAGACCAGCCTGGGCAACATATTGGGACCCTGTCAGTTCAAAAAATTTTAAAAATTAGCCAGGTATAGTGGTGCACGCCTGCAGTCCTGGTTACTCGGGAGGATCACTGGAGCCTGGAAGGTCAAGGCTGCAGTGAGTCATGATGGTACCATTGTACTCCTTCCTGCATGGCAGGTTGAGACCTTGTCCCACTCCCCCCGACAAAAAAAAAGACAAATGTAGAGGCCACATTTGTGGATCCTCCTATCCCCTTCCCTTATTTTCTAGCTTTGTGTCATTTTATTTTAGGTCTGTTCCTCTTTTTTAGCTTTTGAAACTTAGGATATTTACAATAAAGAAAGTTAAATGCAATTTTAGTATATCTATTCTGGCTAATTAGATACCCAAAATATTCTAAAATTTCCCAAGTTTTAGACCGTACTGGATATTCTCCATTTGGATAGGTCAGAATTTAAATAATCAAAGCACATGAAAATGACAAAAAGTTAAAGTTCAATAAAGAAAGCATCTGAAAATAAGAGCCCAGTGACATCAGAGAATAAACAATATATTTTTACAAAGCAATTAGCCTGGAAACTCTAGGAAGAGACTCTGGAAATGGGGTGAAAGAGTGGCATTGAGAAGGTAAGGACAGGGAGGGGCAAGAACACTTTCAAGGGACCTCTGTGGCATTATGGGACCACAGGATAAGCTGCTTTCTGTGCCCTTACCCTGCCCAAAATCAAGCTAGTTTGATGTGAGCACATTTCTTGCAATGTATTTCCATTTAGAGAGGCGCCGAGGAGGGCAAGCCTCTATCCAGCAATTTGAAAGTTTAGATTTCTGTAAGTGACCTTTGGGATCTGGACCACTACTCAACAGTCATGAAATCCTGAAGATGAGGAGCGAAGGCTGGTCCAGCATTGTATTGGACATATTAGGATCAAAGGACTCCTGTTTACCTTTGTGACGAGACCCAACCCACATCTGCTTTCAAAAAGAAGTTTCACCTTCTGCCATCCTTCATTCGGAGTTAGACATCCTGGTAGAGCTAGGGCAGAGTAGAGGAAATGGATAGAATTTGACGTGGCCTAGACATATTTTATTTAATTAACAAGAGCGCATTCTTTCCTATTACCAAAGGGTAAACAAAAACGAGCTTGCTTAAGAAAAAGTACTTAGTACCCTCTTCACTGGAGAAGGAAAATATTATGAATCCAGCCTTTCTTTGTGTTTGCACAATCACTGAAGCATGTTCTTCATGATCCCTATGACTGTATCACTGCCCAACTCTGCCCTTTATCACCACCCTAATAAAATGAGAACACGGAAAGAAAATAGCGTTCTGAGGTTTTTTTGAGTCGTTTTCTCAACACAAAAAGAAATTCCCAAGTTTGAAAAGAAGGAACTTAATTCTAGCAGTTTGGGAAAGAGTTGAGGAAAAAGATGAAGAAAAGAGATGGATTAAATTAACACCTGGATGAAATAACAGAAAGTCTTAAAGTTCCAAAATTAGTCTGCAGCCTATTTTGAACAGAAATGGTGTCAGGGCTGCTTTTTCCATTCTTTTAGACTCACATGTACAGAGCTGCACAATTGTGGAGGAGGCTAGCTGTTCTTGAGTGCAGCGGTCCAGCGGATGGAGAGATGGTCTTCAGAGATTCAGTCTAGCCTAGTATAAAAGGCTCCCACATCTGTTTTGCAAAGGCTTTAGCATGTTTTTTTTTTTAGGAGTTTGGCTCGACAAATAGGTGTTCAAAACCTGGGAGAGCACCTGGCTTTTGGGGCTCTTAGACGTGTGTGACTTCTGTATATATTCAGCCATATTTTATATCAGTTTCCATCAGCTGTTGCTTTTTAAGGATTAAAAGAAAAAAGACACTGCCAAGAGATTTGAAGAAAAATTCTAACCTCGAGGGAAACCCTGCTCTAAAGTATTTCCCTAATGAGGTCTTTGCTCCGCAAATCCTCATTATTTTGTTTTGAGAGAGAGCTGGAAATGTTTCTAGTAGGATCCCTGGAAAGAGAACTGTGGGAGGAAAAACCTCATTTGTGTGTTATTTGGATGACCTCTAACTTCTTAGAGGTGTTATGAAATCTCAACTGATCCCCTTCCCTCCCTAAATATTCATCAGGATTCCACCATCATCTTCAGGTTTCTGTTCAGGCATCACCTAATCAGCGAGGTTTCTGTTGACCCTCTCCTTCCCCTTCCCTATTTTATTTTTCTCTCAGCACTTGCCACCATCTGACATACTGTATTTACTTGTTTGTTCACTGTTTGTCTCCTTTCACTAGAATATGGGCTTTGCTTAGCTTAGAATCCCCAGCACTACTAGCATAGTACCTGGCATGTAATACATTCTCAATATGTACTGAATATATTAATAGTCAAAACTGCCACACATATTAAATACTGTGAGCAGAAAAAATCTATGGTTTCAAAAACAAATCTAACTTTTAAAATTACCTGGAGTAGATCTGACATCAAATTGATCCTCTATTGACCTGCATATACTGGGGCAAGTAGCTTCACAAATCCATTTATTCATTTTACAAATTTAATGTTGGGCTGGGCACAGTGACTCGTGACTATAATCTCTACAGTTTGGGAGGCTGAGGCAGGAGGATCACTTGAGGCCAGGAGTTCAAGACCAGCCTGTACAACATAGCAAGACCCCATCTCAACAATAAAATCCAAAAAATTAGCTGGGTGCCTGTAGTCCTAGCTATCTGAGAGGCCGAGGCAGAAAGATCACTTGAGTCCAGAAGGTTGAGGTTGTAGTGAGCCATGATCCTGCCACTGCACTCCAGCATGGGCAACTGAGAGAAACCCTCTCTCTCTCTCTTTCAAAAAAATTAATGTTAATCTAAATAACATTGGGAAATTGACTATAAATGAATATATGAAGCCTGGAGTGTGATAAAACCTTCAAGTTTCGAGAACTTCCCCTGTAAAATGATGGAGCTGGACAAAAACTGGATGATTTCTAAGTTTCTTTTAAATTCTAAAGCAAGAAAATGTTAGGCGTGTGTGTGTGTGTGTGTGTGTGTGTGTGTGTGTGTGGGCGCGCGCGCGCATGTGAAGTTGCACTGCTACATTTCACCACAAGATGACAGTATCGTCTTTATTGAAACAAAGTACAATTGCTGTATGGAGTAAATAGAAATAAATCCAGAGAGTTCATGAGGGATACGAATTACTTTGGTAAAGATATATGTGAGACATTCATTAGTTTGGGAAAATTATGTATCAAAAAGAGTTAACTTCCTTTTGTAACACATGGGAAATAGTTTGAAACATAGGTTTCTTCCTCCCTCCCTCTTTTCCTTTTTGTTTTACACCTAGTCTTCCTCCTTCCTTTTTTGTTCCTTTTCTTTCTTCCACATTCTCAGTTTATTATGTAACAAATTTCAAGTCAAACAAAGCAGAGATATACCAGAAAAGGCTAACATTTCCACTATTTTCTTTTAATTTCAATCCTCTGAAGCGACTAATTTTTTTTATTTTTTATTTTTTATTCTTTATTTTTTTTTAGATGGAGTTTTGCTCTTGTTACCCAGGCTGGAGTGCAATGGTGTGATCTTGGCTCACTGCAACTTCCGCCGCCCAGGTTCAAGCGATTCTCCTGGCTCAGCCTCCTGAGTAGCTGGGATTACAGGCATGCACCACCACGGCCAGCTAATTTTGTATTTTTAATAGAGATGGGGTTTTACCATTTTGGTCAGGCTGGTCTCGAACTCTTGACCTCAGGAGATCCACCTACCTTGGCTTCCCAAAGTGCTGGGATTACAGGCGTGAGCCACCGCGCCTGGCAGTAACTAATGTTAATAGCTTCTTTTTTCTCATTTCTTCCTGTATATTCATACATATACATACACATACAGACATACATGTTTCTTTTGAACTTTAATATCTGATCATCTGTTGGTAGATAAATTTAGATGGTTGAAAAATCTGCCTCTTCCTTATTGTCACAAACAACACCAACACCACCATTATCACCACCAACACACACACACACACATACACACACACATCCCACATCTAAAAGCACCCTTGTTTCCATTTTTTTCTGTCTTGAGAAGAGAAACACTTATGATGGGAAATTGAATACTTTACCTTATGTTATTCCTATTTGCCTTCTCTGTTCTTTATACATTATGCTTTTTCAATCTTCACCAGAATCACTTGGATTAAAACCTGTGAATTTCACGGTAGGAAATGTTCATGTGAAAACAATTCTGTAGTAACAGAACCTATAGCTGTTCCTGTAGAAGGAAATTGAAAGTCATCCCTTCAACAAAGGGGCTCCTCCCCTTGAGATGCTACTGGGTTTTACATCCAGACTGAGCTTCCTTCCCTCACCCACATGAAGTGTCTACCTTCTGCAGACTCCAGTGGCTCAGGAACTGGGGATGCAGTGCCAGGCTCGTGGTATCCTGCAGCAGATGTGGGGAGTTTTCCTTCTTTATGTTTCCATGAAGATGGGAAGTAAGTCTCATTCTAATAGCAAATGCTGCTGGGAGTTTTCAAAACAATTTTCTTTCAGCTAAATGATTGCCACTTTTGACATTTGTATTAAAAGAGTCTTTCTTGATAGATATTTTCTTTATGTGGTGCTAATTGTTATTGGATATCAAGTAGTAACTATTGCTGCTGCTACTTTGCTGTCATTTCTAAGAAACTCCCCTTAATGGCAGTTCTTTTGTGACTACATGGAGGCAACATTTTTAATAATGATGGGGCTTCCAGGAGCGCCGCCCTGGTGACAGTCATGTGTCTTGTCATAGGCACTGCAGGACAAAACATTGACCAGCCCATGGAGGTGACAGCTATGGAAGGAGCCATTGTCCAGATCAATTGCACATACCAGACAACTGGGTTCAACGGGCTGTCCTGGTACCAGCAACGTGATGGCAAAGCTCCCACATTTCTTTCTTACAATGTTCTGAATGGTTTGGAGGAGAGAGGTCATTTTTCTTCATTCCTGAATCGCTCTAAAGGGTACAGTTACCTCCTTGTAAAGGAGCTCCAGATGAAAGACTCTGCCTCTTACCTCTGTGCTGTGAGAGACACGGTGACTATGAGGCCTCTTTAGCTGCACCAAAATTCAAGAGGCAATCAGAGCAGTGAGAAGTTATATTTTCCGAGTGTATGCCTGCTGTGAGTTAAGACTGGGGACTTTGGAACCAGACTGCCTGGATTTGAGTTTGCTACTTTCTAGTTGGATGGTCTTCAGCCAGTCACTATATTTTTGTTTATTTCCTTATCTATAAAGTGAGAATAATAAGAGTATCTACCTCACAAGGCTGCTGTAAGTTATGCTTCTCTATATTATCTATGTCTATATCTAGAGCTATATCTAGTGTTACTGAGAGCAGTAGTGGCACACAGTAAGCTCTATTCAAGTTTAGTTATTTCAATTCTAGTCTTGAATTTTCACTAAGTTTTGTGTGGTAGGGCCTCGGGGACTGGAACTCAGTATTTCTCTCCCCTTGTTTTGTAAAAGATAAAATCCTGACCACTATTTGTATCTTGTGGATCTAAAGCTGTAAGATGGGGTTTGTCGTTGGGGTGGATTGTTGCTCTGGAGGGATCACTGTGGTGATACGCATTTTCTTTAAGGAGACTCTGAACTTTGGAAATCCAAATGCAAATGCTTCAGAGTGAGATGTTAAGTATTCTGATTAATTATGTAAGGCTATCTTTAATACATGCGTCCTCGATAAGTAAATATAACCTTAACATATTTTGGAGGTTTATAACTTAGGCTAGAAGTGAAGTTTAGGGGCTTTAGACTTGGGAAGCATGAATATAATCAGGGGAGTCAATAGAAGATGGCAAAGAGGAGTGAACACAGCAATTTGGTGGCAAATCTGGGTGAGGCAGGAGAGCCAGTAGGGAATTTCTATGGCAAGATGTAGTCAATAGGCATTAATCATAATACAAATCTACAGTAAGTGTTAAGATTTTCCTTTCTTGCTTTATAATTTCCTTGTGTTCTCTTCCAATTTTTTAATGAAATCCGTTAAATGCTACAGCCTGCTGTCAGCTGGGTTTAGAGAGTACGTGATTGTTGTGTGGTTGCCTCCACATGAGATAAAGTCGACCAGAGAGCAGAAGCTCAGATTGTAGGTTATTGGGACATCAAAAGTAAGGGCTGCTCCAAGTTAACATAGGTTTATGGTCAGTCATATATTGCATATATATATATATATATATATGTATGTATTTTTAAATCAAGGATTAAACAGAATTCTCTTCAGGTGAGGTAGGAGTGCTTTTTCAGTCTAAGTTATAAAATGAACATTTGAGATGGAATTTGAACAGACATAGTCATGTCTGACAGCAATCTTGACAATATGAATCAAGTACTAAAATGTTCATGTTCCTTTTGTCTGATGATTCATTGTTTTTGAGCTCTCATTTAAATAGATACAGGCTAGAAATGAGGTTTGGTTTTTTTTCCAGTTTACAAGGAAACCAAAGAAGCCATAGAAATGAGATTTAAGGGCTTTGGACTTGATGAGTATGAATTGGTCATATAGTGGCATTATTAATTAGGGAAAACAATATTATGCAAATGATATTATGAATGCTATGATCAATGGAATATTTTAAAGTTGTCTTACTTTCTATTGCTGCATAACAAATTACCACTATACTGGTATATTAGCTTATGGTTCTGTAGGTCATAAGTCCAGGCAAGTTCATCTGAGTTCTATGCTTAGGTCATAACAACAGTAAAGTCAAGGCATTGGCTGAGTGAGTACTCAAGTGGAGTTCAGAGTCCTTGTCCAAGTTAATTCATTAGATTTATTAAAAAAATTTTTTTTTTAAAGACAGGGTTTCACCATTTTGGTCAGGCTGGTCTTAAACTCCTGACCTTAGGTGATCCATCTGCCTTGGCCTCCAAAGTGCTTGCATTACAGGCATGAGCCGCCATGCCTGGCCCTTAGATTTATTAAAATTTTTAATAATTTTTTTAAAATTTAGAGACAAGGTGTTTCTCTGTTGCCCAGGCTAGAGGGAAGTGGCATGATCATAGGTCACTGTGGGATCAAACTCCTGGACTCAGGCAATTCTCTCACCTCAGTCTACCAAGTAACTAGGGCTATAGGCACATACCACCATACCTGACTAATTAATTTTTTTTTGTAGAGACAGGGTCCTGCTGTGTTGCCCAGGCTGGTTTTGAACTCTTGAGCTCAAGCAATCCTCTGACCTCAGCTCCCTGAGTTGGGATTACAGGTGATTTATTTATTTATTTATAAGAGATGGAGTCTTGCTCTGTTGCCGAGGCTGGAGTGCAGTGGTATGATCTTGGCTCACTGCAACCTCTGCCTCCTGGGTTCAAGCAATTCTCGTGCCTCAGCCTCCCAAGTAGCTGGGATGACAGGCGCCGGCCATCATGCCTGGCTAGTTTTTCTATTTTTAGTAGAGATGAGGTTTCATCTTGTTGGCCAGACTGATCTCAAACTCCCGACCTCAAGTGATCCTCTCGCCTCGGCCTTCCACAGTGCTGAGATTACTGGTGTGAGCCACCATGCCCAGCCAGTTCTTATTGTCATTAGAATTCTAGTCCATGCAGATGTGGGACTGAAGTTCCCATATTCTTAATGTTTTTGGGCTGGGGCATTTCTGAGCTCCTTAAGGCAATCTGCATTCCTTCTTATGTGATTCCTACCATCCTCAAACCAGCAATCGCATGTCAAGTTCTTCTCATGCTTGGAATCTTTCTGGCTTCATCTTCCAGACAAAGTTTCATGTGTTTTTAAGGTCTCATGTCATCAGGCACATAGATATCTCCCTTTAAAAGGTCAACTGTTGGCTGAGCACAGTGATTCACACCTGTAATCCTAGCTCTTTGGGAGGCAGAGTTGGGTAGATCACTTGAGGTCAGGAGTTCAAAACCAGCTTGGCCAACATAGTGAAACCCCATCTCTACTAATAATGCAAAAAAATTTAGCCAGGTATGGTGATGGGTGCCTGTAATCCCAGCCACTAGGGAGGCTGAGACAGGAGAATTGCTTGAACCCAGGAGGCCGAGGTTGCAGTGAGCCGAGATCATGCCACTGCACTACAGCCTGGGCAAGAGAGCAAGACTTTGTCTCAAAAAATAAAATAAAATAAAATAAAATAAAATAAAATAAAATAAAATAAAATACAAAATGTCAACTGTGCCTTGGAACCCAACAAAATCACCAGAGTAATATTGCATCACATTCAAGATTCTTGGGATTAGGGCAGGGAATCTTGGGTCTATTCATTGAAATTTTACCTACCACATAGAAAATAAAGGATGTTCATTAAGACTGTATAAAAATGCTGAACTGCTTATGATACAATAATGAATCAAGAAAACCAGGGTGAGTAATTGAATATAAAGAATAATCACAGCTGTGTAAAAACTTTTAGGCATAGAAAAAACACGGAAGGGAATTACAATACTCCCTTTACTGCATTTCCCTTACTCAGAGTTTTAGTATGGGTAGAATTTCTTCTCTCTCTCTCTCTTTAGTATCTTGACGAGGATTGGAGGGTGTACTTCTAAGATGGCTTGCTCACATAGCTGTCGGCAGGAGGCCCCAGATTTTTATCACATGGCTTTCTTTATAGTGTGTGGAGGGAGGGAGGGAGAGAGAGAGAGAGAGAGAAACTGTCTTTTATAACCAGACTCAGAAGTGTTAGACCATCACTTCTGCTGTTTTTTTCTCCCAGCTTCTAACATTTTTCTCCTTTTACACATAACAAAGTAGAAGATATAACACAGGATTCAAACTGCAAAGGTAATCAATAGAACATGTATATACACACACAAAAGTCCTGATAAGAAGGAAGAAGACAGGCTTATTTACAGTGAAGAAACATATGTAAATTTAAGATAGTTCTCATATAAAACATTTGAAAAATAAAACCTGTGCTACAATGGCCACCACTGTTTACAGCAATATTAAAGGGGAGAAAGCAACACTCATTTAATAGGGATAGATATACCACAAGGTACAGTGTCAGTGCAATAAATTCACAAAACTATATTACAGTTTGTTAATCCATTTAAGAATTGTTCCAAATATGTCATAGTTTTGGCCCTCAGAGGTTCATTCCTACAGTTTTCAACTACTCTAAATTTCTAGCTACTGAGAGGCAGAGAATGATTATTATCATGACTATAATGATTATATAGAAACACACACACACACTGAAAACTCACCAAGGAGTTACAAAATCTGTGGAGACCAGAGGCCAACTATCATCATCAACTCATGTCTGCTCTCACCAATAGCCTTGCCTTTTTCAGAGAAATATCTAAAAAAAAAAAAAAAAGGCAGACACCAGTGTGGTTACTATGTCCTGTGCCAAACCTATTGGGACTGAAACAGCCAGTATTATCATTAACGAGAACCTTGAAGTTTATCTTTAAAGGCTTATTCTGGTCTCGAAAATTAGTCAGATAAGATTATTTTCTATTGAAATGAATTTCAATTAACATAAGAGTCTTGTCGTTTATGAGCTGGTCTTGGAGTAAAGGTCATACACACAAGTCTTAATGTACTCTCTGTCATAGCTAAAGTCAGCTGAAAATCCAAAATTAAAACTATGCCAAAACTCCTAAATACAATCTTTTAGAAGTCTGCTATTAAAAAGCCTTGAAGGATGTACTAACTTGAAGTCTAAGTGCAAGGGCACAAGAGGTCTAACGCTGTTAGATCTTCCTCATTTAGGAGAAAGGATCAATGTTCCCCACAAAACGGTAAGTTTTGTACGAGGGAGAAATCTACATATACTAGGGCATAGAATTAATTTAATTTTGTTACATCAGGATCCTTTTTCCATGGTAAAAAAACAGAATGAGGAATGAATCTTAACTGGTCTCTTCATCAGAAGTGGTAAACTTGGTCTCTATATTCATGAAGCCAGACAGTTTTTTAAGGAGACAGTGGAAGCAGACAGTAGAACAGACCTGTAGCCGCAGACGACTACCTGGTATCAAACTAAAGCAAGGATCAACTTAAACAATTATCCAAAGTCACTTTAACTGTACTAGAGTAGAAAGTTCAACACTATATTATTTTAAAAAGGAAGTTGTTTAAATGTAAGAATTCCATTAACCCTGGGTGAGAAAAATCAAAACAAGTCATCAATAAGAATGCATTTAACTATATTTGACTTGAAGATATTTAGTTGGTAAGTCTGAGTTTCTTTTTATTTTTTTTTAACCTTTATTGGATTTAGACTATTGAATAATTAAGGCAGAATGAGGGAGAAAAAAGTGCTACTTCTTTAACATTTTAGTATCCAGATAGTATAGTAGAAACTGTTCCTACGGACAATGTATATGTCATTAATCACCTTGAATAAAGCAGATGAATTATTCATTTTTATTTTCTTTTTGTTCAAGAAGCTTGCTTATCTCCCTTTGGCCTCTCCAGTGTGGTTTGAAATGAGTCCATGTTGGTTTAGTTGAGGAAGCAACAGTGAGAAAGTCACTATCAGGTAGATGAGAAGCAGGTTATGGACTTGCTGACCCACCCAAGCAACTGCAGCGAGGTAAACGATCACGGCCACGAAGCGCATTTCAGGCTTTTCTTCCCTCAGTGCAAAGATAGGTTTCCACCAGTCCACAGCTCTGCATCGAGGTTTTAGTAGATTGCTGCAAATTTCATGACATCTTTGCTGTTGATCACTGGTGCATTTATTGGAGCCAAAAATGTTAGATGCTAGAATGGGAGCAAGGTATTCAGCCAAGCACCAAAATATAACAAAAGAGGAAATAGCAGACAGAAGAGATGGATCTAGATAGTAGATAATTGAAACACCAAAGAAACCAAGTCCAAGATGGCAGGTGAAACCCATAATAGGTTTTCAAGTTGTTTCCCATAATAGGACCTTATCCACTATCAACATCACTTTTCCCCATTCTTGCAGCTATTCTTCTAAACCTGCAGTCTCTGCAGCCTGCAAATTGTGATTACCTCCCTCTGTTATCATCCCGGAGGTGCTGTCTCAGCAAGCACCAACTGCCGTCCAACTCAACCTTCCTCCTGAGACCCACAGGGCGACTCTAGCCACTTCTGCTGTATTCTGTTGGTCACACAGACCCACCCTTATGCAGTGTGTAAGGGAACTGCCCAGTGGCATGAATACAAGAGATGATGGAGATCATCGAGGTCACCTTGTTGACTGGCTACCAGTCAGTGCTGACAGCTGAAAGTTGGGCCAGTGTGCCAACACATGAAAAATATTAATGGGTTATGCAGGGGAGGGTATTGACAGTGTCGGTCAGTTCTTCCACTGCTCTGATACACTCTTACCCAACATTATATTTGCTTTGTCCTGTCATTTATTCTTCAAGGTGGTGGCTGATTACAGTTTCTTAAAAAAAAAAAAAGACCTAAAACAGAAGAGTTAGTCAGATAAGTATAGTCATTGCTGCTGCAGTTGGTCCCAAGACCATTATTGTTATCTATTGTCTCCCTCTTCTATCACTCATTCTAGACTCCCTCATTCAGCATTTCTTGTGGTCACAGTTTCTTGCTCTTTGGTGATTCAGACCTTCAACCCTGAAGGGCCTAAGTCCCTGGTTACTGTACCTTTTTCAGACCTTGGTTGATGCAATTACCTCTTTGGTGCTATCACCAAGCCTGGAAACAACAAGACCTGTTCCAATAAATCTCTGAGTTCCATTCAAACTTCTCTCTATCCCATTATATAGTAGCAACTCTATATCCTCATGATGATAGTCAATTACCTCCACCACTATAGTTTTGCCAAATTTGGAGAGTTTTAAGGCATTATTTCTTTGAATAGTCTTTCAGTCCCACCACTTTTCTCTTATTGGAAAACTCCAATGATATGAATTTAGATCTCTTGTTATTATCCTACAGGTCTCTGAAACTGCTCATATTTTTTTCAGTCTATTTTTTCACTGTTTTTCAAACAGGGTAAATTCTATTGCTCTGTTTAAAGTTTACAGATTCTGTTCTTCTGGCATCTCCCTTTTATATTGAATCTAACCAGAGAGCTTTTAAATTTCAGTTACTGTAATTTTCAGTTCTCTGGACTCACTGCTGCCTCAGATTCCTGGGCTTAAGAGATCTTCCTGCCTCAGCCTCCTGAGTAGCTGGAACTATAGGCACTCACCAACACCCCCTAATTTTTAATTTTTTTGTAGAGATGAGATCTTACCATGTTGCCCAGGCTGGTCTCAAACTCCTGGGCTCAAGTGATCCTCCTACCTCAGCCTCCCAAAGTGATGGGATTATAGGCGTGAGCCACTACACCCAGCCTCACTGAAGCATTTTTGTGAGAGTTGTTTTAAAGTCGTTTTCCAATAATTTGAGCATCTGATTCATCTTGGTGTTGATATCAGTTGATTGTCTTTTCTCATTAATGTTCTGATTTCCTAATTCTTGGAATGAAAGTAATTTTTGAATGTAGCCTGGACATTATTATTATTTTTTAAATTAGGAAACTCTGGATCCTGTTTAATCTTTTTTTTAGAAGGTAGTTTTCCTGTAGAGGTGTAGTGTAAAGTTTAGTGGATGTATATGTTCAGTTTCCTGCTGGGTGCCACTGGCACCACCCCAGCAAAAAGGTGGCCACTAAATCACGTTGCCTTATTGCCTCTGAATGGAGATGATCAGCTTTCTGCTGGGCCAGTTGGAAGCGGGGAAAGGTGAGGGCCAACTAGACTTACTTCTTGCCTGGTTGGTATGACAGGAGTGGAGGCTTAGCTCATCATGGACCTTGCTGACATTGGGGTGGGGGAAGCTGAGTGTTGACTGCCTCACCTCACAGCACCTCATTCTACCGCGTTGTTGCCAGGAAGAGATGGAGGCTCAGCTCATTGTTGGACCCGCTGACACTATCTTGCTAGGAGATTGGAGCACCTCCTGCTTCTGCCATCTGGGGAATGAAAGACCAGCTCCCTATTTGGCCTGCTGACACTACCAAGCAGGAAACCAGAGTCCACAGTTGGCTTCTATTGGGAAGGAAGGTGGGGTGGAAGATCAACTTCCTTGCTCACTGACTGAGACCTGGGGGTGTGGTTTATTTGTTGGCGTTTAGCTGGAGCAGCAAGCGTTCTGCCAGAAAGATTTTCTGTTGTTAGGCCACCACCTTTTTCCTTGTCCTTTGGCTAGAAGGAACAGGCTTTCCCTGGAGCTTTTGTTATTTATGCCCATTGGTGGCTCTGGGTTGGAGGTTTCTGCAACATCCTGTCCAGAATTTATTGTGATAAATGCTACGGTGGTATATTATTTTTCTTTTTAAAAAAATTCTAATGTAGTTATTGATACGGTTGGGTTTAAATCTACCATTTTGTGATTTTTTATTCTATTTTCCCCATTTGTTCTGTGTTCATTTTCTTTCCTTTTTGGTCTAGATTGAGTTTTTTTGTTTGTTTGTTTTTGGGTTTTATTTTAGTATTTTAATTTTATTTCATCCTCACTGTAATCTTATTAGTTATACTACTTTATGTTAGCTGTTGCTCTAGAATTTAATTATATATTTTAATATGGTATAACTTCAAGTAATATTATATCATTTCCTATATGATATAAGAAACATTCAAACTTCTGTTTTTCTCCTCCCAGGCTTTTTGTTGTTACTTTAATATATTTTACTTCCATATGTTATAAATGTCACAATATATTTTTGCTTTACATAGTCAAAATATTTAAAAAGGGATTTAAAAACTGATTATAAAACAGCTTGAAATTCTTTTCTTGCTTATAGAGATTACCCCTTACCAGACAATCTGTAAAGTGTGGAGAATATAGATTTGTATATATTTGCTTTGAACATATCCCCAAGCAGTAAAAGAGGCAAATTAGGAAGTGTTCAGCAGCATACTTCTGGAAGCTAAGTTAGTTCTAGGCTGTATGTCAGGCATCCTGGGTACCCATTGATTGGTACCAATTTACTTAGTGTTCATGGGGGAGGTTTCACTTGTTTATGGACTTTGAATCCCTGGTGTGTATGGCAGTGGGTATTACAGTGGTTATACAAACTGATGTCTTGCTAATTGCAAAGGTTTGGAACTCTTCCATACTTGAAGGCTGCTGGATTTGTTGTCCACTTATTAAATGGCTAAATGAGTGAGACTAATAACAAAAAATGCATTGGAATGGAAAACTTTTAATAAACCTCTGAGTATTCATTGATGGCAAGTTCAATTATGTCATGATGATTATGTCATGTGATTTCAAAATCCTGTGTCAGATGGATAAAAATTCCAAAGGTTTCAAGCCTAAAGTTCACCCTGTGCAGAGTTTTGAGTTCCATGATTTTACATCCTAGGCTTCTATAATAGGGTATCAGAGGAGAATGAAATCATTAGAGGAGACAGAGTAGATGGTAAGTGTGTGATATATATTGAGAAATTTATTTTAAATAAATAAGATATATAGTTTTTATCTAGAAACAAATGTTACTGATTGTACATTGAAGAATATTGCTTTAGACTTTAGAAGAGAGCCTAAGTTTAATAGAGCTCCTGGGTTGATCGATTTGATTTCATGATACTGAGTTTTGCTATCCGCTTGCTGCTTCACCTTTATAATGTGATCGTGATTATTGTTACTTATTTACTTTTTTTATTTGTCTCCCACTGTCATTGTGGGAGAGTCTAAGTCTCTTTGTAGGTCATATTGTTACTTATTTAAAATGGGTGCTGAAGGAGGGAGAAAGGAGATAATAGGCTCTTCAAGAAAAGTTTATCTCCTGAGAGTGATAAATGTTCAATGGTCTTCCTATGTATTTCTAAATTCACCGCAATCCCATCTTGAAGATCATGGCGAAGAAGGTAATTATATTAGAGTTCTCCAGGGAAGCGGAACCAAAGATTTGTACACACACACACAGACACACACACACATATGCACACACGCATATAAATTAGTCCTTTGGTATATACATGGGGGGATTGGTTTCCAGGAAGCCCCCACCAATAGCCAAACCTGCAGACATGCCTGCAGAACTGGCACATACTAAAAGTTGGCCCTCCACATACATGGGTTTTGCATCCTGTGAGTGCTGTATCTTCAATGTGCATTTGGTTGAAAAAAACATCTGCGTATAAGTGGACTCGCACAGTTCAAATTCGTGTTGTTCAAGAGTCAACTGTATGTATATACATTATATATATAATGAGAGAGAGAGAGAGAGACAGAGACAGAGAGAGAGATAGAGACAGAGAGAGGGAGAGAGATTTATTATGAGACTGTGTACTGTGGGTTTGGCAAGTTTAAAGTCTGCATGGCAGGCCTGCAGGCCGTAAAGTCCAGCAGGAGTTACTGTTGCAGTCTCGAATCTAAAGGCAGTCTGGAGATGGAATTCTTTCTTCTTCTTGAGACCTCAGTCATTTTTCTTAAGGCCTTCTACTAATTAGATGAAGCCTCCCCACATTATGCAGGGCAATTTGCTTTACTTGAAGCCTACTGATTTAACTATTAATCACATCTGAAATATACCTTCAAAGCAACTGCTGGATCATTGTTTGACTGAACAACTGGGTATCATAGCCTAGCCAAGTTGATGCATAAAATTAACTATTATAGTAATTAAAGGGATAACATTATTACCTGTATTCCATAATGCAAATAAAGTTAAAAGACTTGCCCATACTCAGAGATATAATATATGAGTTGGTTAAAGAGCAAAAAGAAGCAGAATCCAAATTTTTACATATAATGACTCATAAAATCTGCTTTCATTTGACAATGTTTATTAGTTCTGATGCACAACAATAGAACCTAAGACTAACTGGCTTTGATTTGACACAGATTCCTTAAAAATTTTTATATTTTCTTACTGGTCACAGTGGCTTGAGCCTATAATCTTGGCTACGCAGGAGGCTGAGGTGGTAGGATAGCTTGACACCAAGAGTTCGAGTCCAACCTGGGAAACATAGTGAGATCTCAAAAAATGAAAAAACCCAAAAAACCAGCCAGGTATGGTGGCACGTGCTTGTAGTCCCTGCCACTGGAAATGCTGAAGCAGGAGGATTGCTTGAGCCCAGGAGTTTGAAGCTACAGGGAATTATGATTACACCACTGCATTGCAGGCCTGGGTGACAGAGCAAGACTCTGTTCCTAAAAAAAAATACTTATAGAGTGTTTTTTTTTTTTACACTTTTAACTTAGCATGTGGTGTTGAAGTATTACTATAGATCAAGTTTACGCACTAAGATGTGAGGAAATTGTGATTTGTTCTCTCCGCCACAATTGAATTATACATTTATTATCTTCTATCATTTTGAAACACTGCATTTTACCATGGGACACTGTATATATTTCTTGCCATGATGGTAAATGACTGATTGATACATTTAAGAATTAATAAATTTGTGATTTCTGCTGACAAAAAAGAAAGTTAAAAAACATTTTTCTTAATGCAAAACGTCAAGCTTAATGTTAGTATCAACTTATATCCCCTAAAGTGTATGCTTTCTATTCATATTAACTAAAAATGAATACTTTCTTTCTATAAAAAAAATTTGTTGAATGAATGAATGACCTTTGTGTAACATCTCTGGATATCTTCAAATGCAGTTCTGATGGTGCACACGGCAGTTACTGATTAAAGTGGTAATGGCAGACAGACTTAGTTCTGTCTTAGTTGGCCAGAAAGAAGTAAAAGTATTGAAAAGGAAAAATGCAAAATTTGCAGCCAAGAAAAGGGATTAAAAAAATCCAGGGACCAATATTAAAAAGGTGAAACTGCTGGGAGTGATGGTTCATGCCTGTAAACCCAGCACTTTGGAGGCAAGGCAAGAGAATCACTTGAGCCTAGGAATTTGAGACCAATCAGAGCAACATGGTGAAACCCCATCTCTAAACAAACAAACAAACAAACAAAAAACAAACAAAAACCCAACAAACAAAAAACCAAGAAACCAAAAAATTAGCTAGGCATGGTCAGTGTGTGCCTGTCGTCCAGCTGCTTGGGAGGTTGAGATGGGAGATTCGTGTAAGCCCAGGAAGTTGATGCTGCAATGAGCTGTGATCACGCCACTGTACTCCAACCTAGGGGACAGAGTGAGACTCTCTCTCTCTCTCTGTCACACAAACATATACACACTCTCTCTCTCACACACACACATACAATTTAAAAAGGCAAAACTGTTCAAACAACCGGTTACTAATATCCAAATTAGAGTGTATTTTATTTCATGTTTTTTGGTATTTCGCTTTTTCTGTTTCATTTCTAGAAAGAATTATGAAAAAAGTGAAAGAAAGAACGTTATAGTAACATTATAACAATTAGCTAAAGCGTACCTGCACAACTGGAGAAAATTGGTAAGTTTTACCACTACTTGCATTACTTGTCATGCTTTTTGTGGGTCTGCACATGTATGCTCATACGTGCATGGCACTGAACAAGACTCTGTCTCAGTCACTTGTCTGGTATGGCACTTAAGTGTGTGTTTAGAAGTTTAATAGAAGGTCTTTTAATCTATGAGAATTTTTTTAACCTCTTTTCTGTGTGAGGAATCGGAATACTTTTAAAAATATGTTGCTGTCTATGAAGGCACCTATACACACAGACGCACACAGACAAAACACAAATATGCACACCCTCCAGGAGTCCTCATATTTGTTCATATTCCATAAATATGTACCCTCCAGGATGCCTGGAGTATGACTTGTCACCTTTAGATTTTGCCACAGCACCTGTTTCTTTTTCCTGTTTATTGAACCCTCCATGTTATGGAGTCTTGAGGTTGGAAGGGAACAAGACCATCACTTCTCTCTGTGTTTTTAGATTTGAATACCTAGCACAGTGCCTGGAATATAGCAGACATTCACACACAACTATGGCATGAATGTTGAATGTTGAAAAGATGAAGTCTTTTTTTTACTGGCAGATGGCCATCCAGTCTTTGTAAGAACACAGACGTCCTTATGCAGCAAAAGCCTGTGCTCTAAAAGTCAGCATACAGATTAGTTTTGGATCATTCTGCAGATTTGGAGGACTACAGTTGAGCTATGGTAGCTCTGCTCCTCTGGGATTTCCTACCCAGGGTCACTCTTTGAGACATAACTGACCGTGGCTACATCATTGTAATGTATGGAGTTGTGACGTTAAATGTTTTCTACGTATGCAGAAGCAAGGACGTCATTTTGTGCTTATCCTAAACAACCTTCAGCTCTAAAACTTCACAGCAGTTTTTTTTTTCTCAGAGATTTCTTTCCCAGTTTTATTTAGTAACTTAGTAGATGATCTCCTCATATATGGTGAAAGATCGAATCTTTAAAAAAGAAACTAAATTTAGTATACTGAAAGAGATTTAGGAGTGAATCCAACCAAGCTCTCTGCAGCCAACTATTGAGTAACAGAAAGGCCTAGGAACAGGAGAATTGGGACAGAATTCCAATTGGCTATGGAATTTGGGACAGAATTCCAATTTGCATGGCTATGCTTTTGCCATGCAAAAGCTGGGAAAGCCCAAAACACCTCTGAAGCTTACCTACATCCCATTTTATTAGGGAGATGAAGCTGTCAAAGGTTAGAGCACGTTCCTGTGAACTTCTACATTGTCTCTTCTTTAGGGTTTAAGCCCTGGCGTTCAATCAATATAGGCAGTTCTCTTATATCAGATCTATCTAAGCAAGATCTTGGAAGCTCTGGATTTTACAAATCCATTTGCGGCTAACACGATAATGGTCTACCGTAATGGAAAATCACGTCTCTCTTGGCAAAAGGAGCCTTCTCTAAAGTCACACTTCTCTGAGTGTGTCCTTGCCAAGGATTGAGCCTTTAGTGCTGAAAGAGAGATCAGGTAGCAACAGAGAGAAGAGGCAGAGAATGATAGGGTAGGAGGTATCACTGATCTAAAGCAAAGATGAATAGGCTGAAACTAGGGTCAGGGAGTGGAGGTCACTGATGTCTGCAAAGTCACTATACTCTTCAGAGGAGAGATTTCAAAAAGGAGGAAGTTGTTGCTGTCCACATTGTGGAGCTGCTGTGGGAACTCTAGAGCTCTTGGCAGAAAGGCAGAAAAGGTAGACAAAGGGCAGAAAGAGACAGATTTCATTGACCTTCAGTTTTTTTTAAATGAGGAATTCTAATAGACACAGTATACAATACACAATGCTGATGTCTAGTAGGGATTCTGGTGCTTTTAGTTCAATTGCCCCTTTGTAGGTAAGATTTCTGCTGATTGACTTAAAAAATGGGTAATTGTTTTTATGCACAGATCAACTTCCCCTCAAATTTTGGGATTTTTCATAATTCTTACTTGTAGTGTCACTTTAAAAATACCTTTAAAATATTTATTTATTATTTATTTTTAGACAGGGACTTGGTCTGTTGCCCAGGCTGGTGTGCAGTGGCATGATGATAGCTCACTGCAGCCTCAACCTCCTGGGCTTAAACGATTCTCCTGCCTCCGCCTCTGGAGTAGCTAGGACTATAGACATGTGCCACTACACTCAGCTAATTTGAAAATTTTTGTAGAGATGCAATGCCACTATGTTGTCGAGGCTGGTCATGAACTCCTGGCCTCAAGCAATCCTCCCGTCTCAGCCTCCCAAAGTGCTGGGAGGCTGAGACGGGAGGATTGCTTTGTCCTACTTTTAAAATCTTAAAAAAATTAATTCAATAAGTATGCAGTGAGTTCTTCCTTTGTGCCAGCTACTTTGCTCCATGGATAGAAAAATGAATGACCTATTTCCCTTCCTTCGGGGAGTGCATAGTTGGATCCTATTGCTACTTGAAGCCCACTTTATGCTTTTTTCTTTTAGTTCAATCTATTGAACCAAAGCAGAGTGGCACATGGTTAAGAATGTGGGCTCTGAAAAATTCAAATTCCATTTCAGCCAGTTGCTGAGTGCCCGTGAGTGAATTATTTAATCTTGCAAACATTTTGGGAAGCAATTTGATAACAATATATTTTGATAACAATAACAATCTTTAAGCTAGTAAACTCATTTCTAGTAATCTATTCCTAACAGAATAATATGTTAGAGAAGTTACAATCATTTAAAAACATTTATTGAGCAACTACTATGTTCTATATACTTTCCTAGATAATTTGGATGACTCATTGAACAAAACAAAGATCCCTGTCCTTTTGAAATTTATATTCTAGTAGCAGGAAACAGAAAATAATAAACAATAGAATAACTAAATAGGTGAATTATATAGTATGTTAGAAGGTGATCAGTGCTTTCAAGAAATAACGAAAGTAGTTAATGATAAAGGTGATCAGGAGTGCTGGAATTCTGGGTGAGTTTCAGTTTTCTATATGTTCATCAGCATAAGCCTTGTTGAGAAGGTGCTATTTGAGCAAAGGCATCAAGGGGGTGAGGGAGTTAATTATGCCAGTGGTCCCCAACCTTTTTGGCACCAGGAACCAGTTTCATGGAAGACAAATTTTTCCACAGACTGGGGGCGGGGGGGATTGGTTTCAGGATAAAACTGTTTCACCTACATCATCCGACATTGGTTAGGTTCTCACAAGGAGCGCACAACATAGATCCCTCACATGCACAGTTCACAATAGGGTCTGCGCTTCCATGAGACTTTCATGCCAAGGTTGATCTGACAGGAGCAGAGCGTAGGTGGTAATGCTGAGGCGCTCACCTTCTGCTGTGCAGCCTGGTACCCGTCTGTGGTTCAGGGGTTGGGGACCCCAGAATTATGGGATATCTGGGGAAGACGTTCCAAACAGAGGAAGCAGCCGGTGTAATGACCCTAGAGTGGAACTATGTATTTGAGGAATTTGAGTATTTGAGGAATACCAAGGAGGACAGTATGATTGGAGCTGAAAGGAAAAGTGGTAGAAGACAAGGTCAGAGAGGAAATGGGAAGCTGTGTCATTTAGGCTTTGCAGGCTAATGTAAAGACTTCACTTAATAATGTGTGAACAGGGAGCCATTGAAAGTCTTTGATTAGTGGAATAATTTGATCTGATCTACTTTTATGCTTTTTAGAGACAGAATCTCGCTGTGCTGCCTAGGCTGGCCTTGAACTCCTGGACTTAAGCGATAGATCCTCCCTACACCTCAGTCTCCTAAGTATTTGGGACTACAGTTTTTAAACAAAGTAACCCTTGCTTATTATACAAACTTAAACAATTCTGAATTACCATGTAAAAAATTAATAAAATCCTATTTTTTTCTTCAATTCCATACTTCCAGAGGTAACGAATGTTAAAACTGATGTGTGTTCAACATCTATCTTACATCCTTCTAGGAATGAATATATACAAACACAATTCATGAATATGTATATATTTGAATATGTATAAATATTAATATGTTGAAGCATATGCACACACATATATGCATAAATATATATGCATATACACACAAATCTTTTTCAATTCCTTTCTTCCTTAGTTCATTTATTCCTTCGTCCCTCCCTTCCTTACTGTTTTCCTTCCTTCTTTCCTTCAAGGTTCATAATTACTCATAATAGGTTCTTTTGCTTAACAATATATTATCGACATTCCATGAAATTAGTAATTTGTAATCTTGGCTGCACATTGGAATCTTCAGGGAGCATTAATAGTGCTGATAGGTCTAATTCTCAGAGATTCTGAATTGTTTGCCATGAGGTCTGGGTATCAAAATTTATAAAACTTCCTTAAGTGGTTCTAATGTGCAGCCACATTGAGTACCACTGCCTTAGGTTATTCATATAGATCCAACTCATTACTATTAATAACTCAGAGTATTCCATATTGTGGCTGTACCAAAAGTTATTTATCTAGTCCTCTACTGATAAACATTTAGTTTGTTTCCAGTATGCTACTCTATTAAAAAGTCTTTAAAATGTATCTTTAGTTCTTTAGATACTGGTTCCTTTATTTCTATAGAATACAGTCCTATAAGCGAAGTTCCTGGGTTTAGAGGTGTGAGCATTTAAAATTTTAATTGGCACTGCTAGATTATTTTCACAAAAGATCTCAATAATACATACTTCTAGTAGCAGTGTTAACAGTACTCCATCCCTTATATCTTTGTTAATCTGATGAATGGCTAAAAGCATTTGATTTTCTTTTTAATCTGTTACTAATTGAGCATATTTTTATTCATACTTATTTGTTATTTGCACTTCTGTCTCTGTGATTTAAGTATATTCTTTGCTCATTTTTTAATTGAGTCATTTGTCTTTTCTTATCAAGTTTTAAGAGATCTTTGAATAACAGGAGTAGTCTCTTTTTTTGGTCATCTATGTTGCAATATTTTCTTCAAGTTTACTATTTATTTTTTTGATAATTTATATTGCACTATTTATTTTAAATTATTGAGAATGTTTAACATGTTTAACATGCTATCTCATTTTAATTCATTATGTTTTAGTATATTTTTCATATTGGTAATCCTTTGTCACTATTGTTTCTAATGTAAGCCCCATGACATCGTTTCTAATGTAAGCCCTATGAACTGTTGTTCTTAATGTAAACCCCTAATGTAAGCCTCCTGTTATTTTAAACAATACTATAGTTAACATTTCCATGGATTTAGCTTTTTTCATAGTTTGAATGCCTACAAGTGAAATATTTGGATCAAGAATATAAATGATTTTTGTGGTTTGTAATAATTATCTCCCAACTGTTATAGTTTTTGGCCAGCCATCAGTATAAAAAGTTAGGGTAATATAACTTTGGTATTTACGCAATAATATCATATTACGGAATTTAAAGAAGTAAGTTTTTAAAGTATTTTCTTAGCTCCACTGTGATGGAAAACTTGAGTTCTTTTTCAGGTTACCTAAGAAGTTCGGTTCAGTTTAAGTAAAAATTTTTTTTTTGCATACTCATTATGTTCAAGGCACCTACTAAGTGCTGTGAAGGATAAGTCATGTGTGGTTATTACTCTTAAAAAATTTTTAATTTAATGGAGAGCAAAATTAACATCTTATTTTACTTTATTTTACAGTGGAGGACCATGAAAGAAGCCTGAAAGGGAATAGGTAGGCTTTGATTGGATCAGGAACGTTTTCTTAAAGGTAGCGCTCTTTGAAATAGTCAAAGATGAAGTGAAGAATAAATAATATTTTTTTCTTCAACTTTTAAGTTTGTGGTTACGTGTGCAGGATGTGCAGTTTTGTTTCATAGGTAAATGTGTGGCATGGTGTTTACTGCACAGATCCTCAGGTATTAAGCCCAGACCTCCACAGGTGTAGAGTGTGTCCATGTGTTCTCATTATTCACCCTCATTATAAGTGGGAACATGTGGTGTTTGCTTTTCTGTTCCTGCATTAGTTTGCTGAGGATAATGGCTTCTAAGTCCATCCATGTCCCTGCAAAGGACATGATCTTTTCCTTTTTATGACTGCATAATATTCCATGTTGTTATGTACCACATTTTCTTTATTCTATCATGGATGGGCATTTAGGTTGATTCCATGACTTTGCTATTGTAAAGAGTGCTGCAATGAACATACATGTGCGTGTATTATTATAATTGAATGATTTATATTCCTTTGAGTATATACCTGGTAATGGGATTGATGGGTTAAATGGTATTTTTGGTTCTAGATCTTTGAGAAATTGCCACACTGTCTTCCACAATGGTTGAACTAATTTATAGTGCCACCAACAGTGTAAAAGTACCCCTTTTTTTCCATAGCCTTACCAGCACCTGTTCTTCTGTTGTTTTTTGACTTTTTCATAATAGCCAATGGTATCTTGTTGTGGTTTTGATTTGCATTTCTCTGATGATCAGTGATGTTGAGATTTTTTTTCATGTTTGTTGGCTGCATAAATGTCTTCTTTTGAGAAGTGTCTGTTCATGTCCTTTGCCCACTTTTTAATGGGGTTGTTTGTATTTTGATAGTCAGCAATGAGGTGAAGAGAGTACACTTGAACAGACTGTATGTTTTCTGAGCAGAGGGAAAGGAATAAGTAAAGATTTTGGAAAGTAAGTAAGTAAGTAGAGGTAGGATACTTGGAGGACAGTGACTTGCTTGGCTGGAGAGAAGAATTAATAGGGAAAACAAAAGGACACTCACACTGAAAAAAATTAAAATGTGCAGCAGACTGTTGCAGACTTTAAATGTATATTTAATTTGATAGAAAGAGTCAAATTACTTAGTTGGGAGTTTTATTGGAATATTAGCTTAATGTTATCAGTGCATCAGTTTGAAGTGAAAAGAGCCAAATAACTAATGGATAAAGGTTTTGGGCAATGTGTTTATTCTTATAAGGACTCACTGATCTCATCTGCAAGGCAGAAACAATTGATTCCTGTGCCATGGTGTGGCTGTCTTTAAATACAAGTGCCTGGCATGGCTCCTGGTAAGTAGTGGGTATACTGTAACAACTATTGTTAAATTGATTTTGTAAGCTATATGCTCTGAAGATAGATAAGCAGTTCAGATAGGAATACAAAGTCATTTCAGTTAGTTCTATTCCTATAACAATAAAACTAAATTAGCTTTCATTTTTCTCCCCCCAAGCTCACTGAATGGACATTCTCAACCAAACCAGAGTGACTGAATTTATCTTCTTGGGACTCACTGATAACTAGGTGCTGGAGATACTGTTTTTCATGGCTTTCTCAGCCATTTATGTGCTAACGCTTGTGGGGAACATTCTCATCATCATTGCCACAGTCTTTACTCCACGTCTCCATACCCCCATGTATTTCTTCCTGAGCAATCTGTCCTTTATTGACATCTGTCACTCATCTGTCACTGTGCCTAAGATGCTGGAAGGTTTGCTTTTAGAGAGAAAGACCGTTTCCTTTGACAACTGCATCACACAGCTCTTCTTCCTCCATCTCTTTGCCTGCGCTGAGATCTTTCTGTTCATCATTATGGCGTATGATCGTTATGTAGCTATCTGCACTCCACTTCACTACTCCAATGTGATGAACACGAGAGTCTGTGTACAGCTTGTCTTTGCTCTCTGGTTAGGGGGTACTGTTCACTCACTAGGGCAGACCTTCTTGACTATTCGTCTACCTTACTGTGGCCCCAACATTATTGATAGCTACTTTTGTGATGTGCCTCTTGTTATCAAGCTGGCCTGCATGGATACATACCTCACAGGAATACTGCTTGTGTCCAATAGTGGAACCATCTCCCTCACCTGTTTCTTGGCCGTGGTCACCTCCTATACTGTCATCCTGGTTTCTCTTCAAAAACACTCAGCTAAAGGGCGCCAGAAAGCCCTGTCTACCTGCTCGGCCCACTTCACGGTGGTTGCCCTCTTCTTTGGGCCATGTATCTTCATCTATACTCGGCCAGACACCAGCTTCTCCACTGACAAGGTGGTGTCTGTCTTCTACACAGTGGTCACCCCTTTGCTGAATCCTTTCATTTACACCTTGAGGAATGAGGAGGTAAAAAGTGCCATGAAGCAGCTCAGGCAGAAACAAATTTTTTTCATGAAATCATATACATGATGGGCATTGGGATTGCAGACATAATTGCAGCCACATCCTTAACAAAACAGCAAAAGTAAAGAGTCAAAATCAACTTCTATAACTAGGTAAATCAGATCAAATGGCATGGAGCAGGTCAGATTTCTGCATTGAAGATAAGAACTTATCAACTTATTTAAATAAAACAAAAAAAATCATAGTGGATGATGTAAGGAAAAATAACCCAGGAAAGTTTAAAGTCAGCTTTTTATTTCACCAGTAAAAGAATACAATTTGGGGAACTCAGTTCAGTCTCAGTTTCAGGAGCAGGTAGGGTGAGAAGCGACTCTCTTAATTTATGCTGTTTTGTGGGCTATTGCCTCTGGGAAGCTATACATCACTCCTGTGATTTATACATTACAGTGATTTCAATCTTGCTTTCCAATATATTTTCAAGTGTATAAATAAGGCTTTACTTATTTATATTGAATTAAACTTTTATTGCTTTTGAATGTAATTCTCTCATGTCTAGGATCTATTTTGTACTTTTTTTTGAGACAGAAATTTTTTGTACTATTCCTGCAACCTCCTGTAAGTCTGAAATCATTGTCAAAATAAAAAGTTAAAACAAAACAAAGCTATACACCTGCCAGAATGGTAAAAGTTAAAAAGTTAGAAAATGCCAATTTTTGTTTGTTTTTTTGAGACAAGTATCACTCTGTTGCCCAGGCTGGAGTGCAGTAGCACGATCTCAACTTACTGCAACCTTCATCTCCTTGTAAGCAATTCTCCTGCCTCAGCCTCCCAAATAGCTGGGACTATAGGCACATGCCACCATGCCTGGCTAATTTTCATATTTTGAGCAGAGAATGGCTTTTACCACGTTGGCCAGACTGGTCTCAAACTCCCGAGCTCAAGCCGCCTGCCCCTCTCGGCCTCCCAAAGTGCTGGGGTTACAGGTGTGAGCCACTGTGCCTGGCCAATTTTTTACTTCTTGTAGTAATTTATTTTGATGAAATCAAGACAAAGATATATAAATTCATATAAAAATACACTTTCTTAAGGTAAAGTTACCTTACATAGAGTGTACTCATTTTAATTGTACAGTTCGATAAGTGTTGACAAAGGTATACATATACTCATGGAACCACTTCTCCAATCAAGATAAAAACATTTTCACCACCCCAAAAACTTTTCCTCGGTTCCCTCCCAGCTAATCCCTGTTTCTCCACCCAAGCATCCAAAGATCTGATTTTTGTCACTATAGGTAAGATTTATCGTTCCTAGAGTTTCATATAAACTGAATTACTTAGCGTGCACTTTTCTGTGTCTGGCTACTTTTGCTCTATGTGCTGTTTCTGAGATTAATCCATGTTTTTGTGAGTATCAGTAGTTTGTTCCTTTTTATTGTTGAGCAATATTTCATTGCATTGGTGCAACAGAATTTGTTTATTCTTTCATGTATTGATGAATATTTGGGTGTTTCCAGTTCTTGATGGCCATCAATAAATTAGCTATAAGTGTATATATACAGGTTATTTTGGGCACACTTTCACTTTTCTTGAGTAAATACCTATGTAGAATTGGATCACATGGTAAATGTATGTTTGACTTTGCAAAAAACTGCAAGACAGTTTTTCAAATTGGTTGTATGATTTTATACTCTTATCAGAAGTATGAGAGTTTCACATCCAACAATTGGTATTGTCAGTCTTTAATTTGAGGCATTCTGGTGAGTATATGGTTTTAATTTTCATTTCCCTAATGACTGATAATGCTGAACATCTTTTTTGCTTATTATCTCTTCATATATCTTGTCTTACGATGTGTCTGTTCAACTATTTTGTTAATTAATTAATTTATTTGTTTTATTGTCACTGCATTACATATTTTGCATACAAAACCTTTGCTGGATATGTCTTACTAATATTTTCTCTTCACATCTTGCAACTTCATTTTCTTAAAGGTATATTTTGAAGAGCAGAAATTTAAAATTTTGATTAAACTAAATTTTTAATTTTTAAATTTTTGTGGTTGATGCTTTTTGTGTCTTAAGAAATCTTCATCTATCCCAAAGTCTCAAAGATTGTCTCATGTTTTCTCTAGAAATTTTATAGTTTTAACTTTAAATTCTAGATCTATAATCCATTTTGACTTTACTTTTTACATATGGTGTGAGATAAAGGTTAAGTTTTATTTATCTGTCTAGTTGATCCATGACCATTGATATGATTCTTTCCTCATTAAATTTTTTTTTTTCTTTCTTTTTTTTTTTTTGAGACAGAGTCTTGCTCTGTTGTCAGGCGCCAGGCTGGACTACAGTGGCACAATCTCGGCTCACTGCAATCTCTGCCTCCTGGGTTCAAGCAATTCTCCTGCCTCAGCTTCCCGAGTAGCTGGGATTACAGGCACCGACAACTACGCCTGGCTAATTTTTGTATTTTTGGTAGAGACAAGGTTTCACCATGTTGGCCAGGCTGGTCTCAAACTCCTGACCTTAGGTAATCCACCTATGTTGGCTTCCAAAAGTGCTGGGATTACAGGTGTGAGCCATCGCACCTGGCCATGTATTTTAGTTTATTTGTAGCTATTGTAAATAAATGGGATTACTTTTTTGATTTCTTTTTCAGATTATTCACTGTTGGCACATAGAAATGCTAGTGATTTTTGTAGGTTCATTTTTTTATCCTGCCATTTTACTGAATTTGTTTATTAGTTCTAATAGTTTTTTTGCAGAGCCTCTAGGTTTTTCCAAATATAGGATTATATCATCTGCAAAAAAGGATAATTTAACTTCCATTCCAATTTGGATGTCCTTTATTTCTTCCTTTTGTCTGATCACTCTAGCTGAGACTTCTAATACTATGTTAAATAACAGTGATGCATTTTTAAAACTCAAGTTTCCATTGAGTAGGTCTGGATTGAGGCCTGAGATTCTGCATTTCTAACAGGATTCCAGAAGATGATGTTCATGCTGCTGCTCCAAAGACAACAGTTGGAGTACAAGTTTCTAGGAAATAACCATACAGCTTCTCCCTATCATCCCATACCTGAAGCTTGCACATAATGCTTTTGAGGTTTCTAGGTGGTTTTTACTATGAGTAAGTTGAATGAAATGAATGGGAGTAAAATACAGTATTCCTCAACATTTTATAAAAATGTGATTGTGTCAATTTACAGTATCAAAACATAAGAAATAGTAGTGTTAAATAAAATAGAAATCAGAATTTATGGGAATTGGATTGGTTGTTATCAGAGGCCAGGAAGGATAGGGGGAGGAGGAATGAAGAGAGGTTGATTAATGGATGTAAATATATAATTTGATAGAAGAAATAAAACCTTGTGTTTGATAGATCAGTAGATTATAGTTTACAGTAATCTACTGTACATTTCAAAATCACTGGAAGAGGATAATTCAAATATTTCTAGCATAAAGAAAAGACCAATCCAGGTGATTAATGTCTCAATTATGCTGATTTGATTTTTATAGATTATATGATTGTATTAAATTACCACATGTACCCCCAAAATATGTACAGCTACTTATGTATCAATAACAACAAAAATTTAAAATATATGAGCGACTATAATTTTCTAAAATAAAATTTATTGAACACCAAAAAAAAAAAAGAATTGGAGTAATACATGTATCAATAAATAGTGATGAGCTAGTTATTGCAATTAAAAACTAAACTTAGATGCAGATGATGTGGTAGGCAGAGTAATGATCCTGGGAAGATGTCTAGATCCTAATCTCTAGTACTTGTCAATAGGTTGCACAGCAAAGAGGAATTAAGGTTGCAGATGGATTAAGTTTGCTAATCAGCTGACTTTGAGACAGAGCTAGTAGCCTGGATTATCCAGGTGGATCCAATGTGATCACAAGGACTCTTAAAGACAAGAGAGGAAAGCAGAAAAAGAGAATCAGAGGAAGATGTGGTCACAGAAGAAGCCAGAGAGATTCAACATTGCAGGCTTTGAAGATGAAGGAACGGGGCCACTAACCCAGAATGTGGGTGGCCACTAGAAGCTGGAAAAAGAAAGGAAATGGATCCTCCCCTACAACCTTCAGAAAGAAATGCAGCCCTGCTGACACCTTGATTTTAGCCCGGTGAGATTCACGTTGAACTTCTAACATTCAGAAATGTAAGAGTAGATTTATGTTGTTTTAAGCAGCTACATTTGTGGGTAATTTTTTACAGTAGCAATAGAGACTTAGCACAGATTTGTTTACATGCGATTTTTTTTTCGAAATAAAGAAAGCCCAATTGAAAACATTGCCTCTGAAAAAAACTACAAAGCTACACTGAGAAAACTTGAGGAAATGGAGATGTATACATTTTCCTGCATAGGAACAAAATTAGCCTTCTTACTTGATTTATATATTTAGTGTACTTATCGAAAGAATCCCACAAGATTATTTTCTACATATATATATATATATTTTTGAGATGGAGTCTCATACTGTCATCCGGGCTGGAGTGCAGTGGCATGATCTCAGCTCACTGCAACCGCTGCCTCCCAGGTTCAGGTGATTCTCCTTGCCTCAGCCTCCCAAGTAGCTGGGATTATAGGCACCTGCCACCACACTTGGCTAATTTTTTTTTTTAAGTAGACACGGGGTTTCATTATGTTGGGTAGGCTGGTCTTGAACTCCTGACCTCATGATCCACCTGCCTCTGCCTCCCAAAGTGCTGGGATTCCAGACATGAACCACCGTCCCTGGCCAAATTACCAATAGTATTCCAAAATTTAGTTTGAAAAAATAAGCAGATGAAAATAGTTAAGAGGAGTACCTAAACTTATATAATTTCATAGCTGTTGATTTCCTGAGTTAACTAATATCACTCATTGGGCTGAAGTATATCAGTTTATTGTGGAATGTCCATATGAAGAGGGATCCATGACAAATTTCTTAGGTAATGATGATGATATTCTGTGGCTGAAATGAGTAGGATTACCTGTAAACGAAGATCTTATAGATGGTCAGAGAGCTACCATATAATATCAACTTTAATGGAGCTAATGGAATGAATTAAATATGGTTAGTAATAAAAATGTCAAGTATAAATATCTTTCTTTGCTTATTCTGAAAAGTATTTAGAATTGATTGAGGTCTTTGTCACTATTTTCCGGATGATCTGTCAGCTTATAGAAATAATGCTTGAGTATTCCGGAGGACTGGAGAGCAGACAACACGCCGAACCACACATGACAGACATACACAGAACAGAGTGAGTGACCCACTAACTCTAACTAAAGGGTAACACATGATTACCTTGTAGCAATCAAAAGGACAAATCATCAGAAGCAGTCCATTAATTAAACTGGGAGATGTTCATGAAAATATCTAAATATCATTATTTCAAGTTGATAAACAAGGGTAGAATATTGTCAGCCCCCTGCAATTCTCATATAAAACTTGAGTCATAATAGGAATTTTATGTATCTATGATGAAATGAAGTCCAGATATCACTACTATGTACATATTAAAAACTTAGAAAAATGATCTAATTATGCCTTAGTTTCTGGACCTTTATGTGCATGGGTATTCATACTCAGTTTTTTTTTTTTTTTGAGACGGAGTTTCGCTCTTGTTGCCCAGGCTGGAGTGCAGTGGTGCAATCTTGGCTCACCACAACCTCTGCCTCCCGGGTTCAAGTGATTCTCCTGTCTCAGCCTCCCAGGTAGCTGGGATTACAGGCATGTGCCACCACGCTCGGCTAATTTTTTGTATTTTTAGTAGAGATAGGGTTTCTTCACATTGGTCAGGCTGGTCTTGAACTCCTGACCTCAGGTGTTCTACCCGCCTTGGCCTCCCAAAGTGCTGGGATTACAGGCGTGAGCATCTTTTATGCAGAAATAAATCCCCACTGTCTTATTTGTTTATTTGTGTTATGGCACTATTCATCACTTTACTGTATAGAACATGGCTGTAACCTGAAGAATTCAGTTGTTGAATATAAAGTTGCTGAACAAATTCATATATTAATAAATAATGATTCTTCTCTCCTTGCTAAAGTAAACCACAGAGCCAAGAGTCAAGATCTTTTATTTTTATTCTTTAAGACTATTTAGTGAGTAATTAAGTACATTTTTAACTTGTCTCTGACTCTGAAATTCTTCTTTTCCTGTAAAATGGAGACGAAATGTTTTATTTTTACCTCCTCAGAGAGTTGTAAAGATTAGTGTGATTGAAAATGGTTCATGTCAGAAATTTTGCTTGCTACTGTGAAAAAAGTAAGCAAACATCACATCATTGTTCTGTTATGGTTTTACCAGCTACAATCTTAACGACTACCTTGAAGCATTGTCTTGTTGACAATGTGACAGTTTTGCACGTTTTCCTTTGTATGACTGATTCCTGCACAAGCAGTTTTATTTGGGCTCATTGGAAAGATATTTATATATTTCTCTTTATTGTCTGCCATTGTCTATAATAAAAGGGCATTTATTTTATGTAAATTTTGTAATTCTTAAATTCAGCTCAATTACTTCACCAACAAGTTCAAATAAATATCATTTTATACCTTCCAGGGAGTTATCTTTGAGAAAGAAAGTACTCTATTAATTATTAGATTTGTCTGTTGGAAGTTAACTTATAGTACCCAGAAAGCCCTACAGAATGCCTTTATAATAATGCCTGTCTGTAACTGAAATGGCTTCTATCACTTGAATGTCCTTCCTAACACATTTCCTGGTGAATAAAAATTTTCCTCCTAAAAATCATGATAAAGGTCTTTTGGCTAAAAAGTTTATTGATCATATACTCACTGAGTGCCTAGGAAATCCAAGCTGCATTTAAGTATGCCTTTCTCAGTGATGGAGTCAGAATGAACTGATGATTCCCAGTGTGCCATGCTCTTTTGTATGCATGAATATGAGATACCATTATTTGGGATATCCTCTTCATATCCCAGTTCACTCACCACATTCCATTCTGCTACACTATGTGCCGCCACAATGAGATTTAAGATATTGGTTTATAGACCATGGTTTATCCAACTTGGTGTTTTCTACCAAGTTGTTTTCTAAGTATTTGTTAACCAAATACTTAATAGTCATCCTTTATTGCTCTAAGAACAATATTGGATACTATTGCTTAGTTGAGTGAATTCTCTACATATTAACTAAAATAATTTTATTGAAACATTAATTATTTAATGCCACACCTGTGCTTAAATCATTCTGGTGGCTTCTCATTGTGCTGGAAAAGATTCCAAACTTCTTGAGAGAACATGGAAAGATTCTTTTTAGCTCTCTGACATCACTCTCTTGCCACTCTCTGCCTTATAGTCTAAGCTGTAGTCACACTGATCATTTACTTCCTTGAACGAGCCAAGGTCTTTCCCAGCATAGATCTTTGCACTGGCCATTTTCCCTGCCTAGGATATTCATCACCTTTCTTTTCTCATGGTTGGCTCCTTTTAATCTTTCTCATCTTAGCTGAAATGTAACTTCCTCAGAGAGGCCATCCGTGACCACTAAAGCTTGACCATCCTTGACTATCTCTTCCATTCTCTCCAATAGCACCCTGCTGTTTTATAGCATTTATCAAAATCTATAGTTAAAGTTTATTTGTTCATATTTTTGTTTTCTATTTTCACTAGACCTTAAATTCCATGAAAGCAGGACTGTATGTATGACTTATTTATGGGTATAAACCTAGTATCTGGTACCTAATAGGTGCTCAGTAAATATTTGTCAAATGAATGAATAGTAAGGTATCCCCATTTCATTGCTCTGATGGCAGATTTTGCCTGGATACTTGAGAGTGTCAGTAACTTCACCTGTTCAAAGTCTTCCTTCTCTGTCACCAAAGTTATGTGGAAACTCACTTCATCTGCTTCACTAGTGTTTGCTTAGCTGTTTTGATAAGCACCTGAGTGAATGATGCAGGCAAGGGCTGCCCAGAAATCTGAAGGTTTGTTTAGACCTTGGTTATCACTCCAACAGAAAAGCAGAAAGACACAGCATGATGTAGTGAAAACAGCTTGAGTTTGTGTTGACACACTTGGGTTTACATGCTGCCATCATTATTGTCTAGCTAAGTGACTTTGAGCATGTTATTTGCTCTCTTCAAGCTTTAATTTCTTCATGTGCAAACAAGCGTAATAATATCTACCTTTCAAAGTTGTGAGAATTAAGTAAATGCACAGTGACTAGAACAATTTCCAGCACAGGGAAGATATTAATAACCATTGTGATTACTGTGACTGTCAGATATTAGACCAAGGATAATTTTATAAGTCACATAGTCTGATAAATATGGTATGTAACTTATTCTTTGTAAGGCATTTCTTTGATTTGGAGCACCAACCATCCTAAGGATGTAGACATTTTCATTTTTCTTCTTTCCTCTCCTTTCTACCCAGTAACTTGTTCAAGGCATTCTTCATTTCTTCATTCCTAAGGGTATAGATAATGGGGTTCAGCAGGGGGGTGACTGCAGTGAAAAACACAGATACCACCTTGTCCTCTGGGAGGCTGGTGGATGGGCGGGAATAGATGAAGATGCAGTGTCCCAGGAATAGTGTAACTATAGTGAGGTGGGCTGCACAGGTGGACAGGGCCTTCCGCCTGCCCTTGGAGATCTGCTGCCTCAGACTCACCAGGATGACTGCATAGGACACCACCAGGACCACAAAACAGACCATGGAGATCAGTCCACTGTTGGAGACAATGAGGATCTCAATGATGTGGGTGTCAGTGCAGGCCAGCTTGATCACCTGAGGTACATCACAGAAGAAGTTGTCAATCTCATCAGGACCACAGTAGGGCAGCCTGATGGTGAGGGAGGTGAGGGCTATGGAGTGGATGGTTCCTCCAGTCCAGAGGGCCACAGCCAGCAGTGCGCATACCTTCCAATTCATCACTATCATGTACTGCAGGGGCTTACAAATGGCCACATACCGATCATAGGCCATGACAGTGAGGAGGAAGATCTCTGTGCAGGCAAAGAGGTGCAGGAAGAACATCTGGGTCACGCAGGCATCAAAAGAGATGAGCTTTTCCTCTGACCAGGTGTCTGTCAGCATCTTGGGGACAGTGACAGTGGAGTGGCAGACATCAATAAAAGACAGGTTGCTGAGGAAGAAATACATGGGGGTGTGGAGCCGGTGGTCATAGATAATAGTTATGACAATCAGAATGTTCCCAATCAGGGTCAAGACATAGAAAATGACAAACATGGAAAACACAGCTATCTGTGCCTTCTGATTTACAGATAAACCTCTAAGCTGAAAATATGTCACTAAAGAAGTTTGATTGAGTAAGACAACCTCTTCCATTCTGTTTGTTAGACAACCTGTAAAGAATTAGAAAAAAAATTCAATATAACATTTAATATCTGCATCAATCATTTGGTCATTTAATTTCTTGTGTGTTTATGCCTTTTCTCTCTAGAATTTATGGTAAAATGTCTTGCATTTCTTTCTCTTTTTTTTTTTTTTGAGATGGAGTTTCGCTCTTGTTGCTCAGGCTGGAGTGCAATGGCATGATCTCAGCTCACTGCAACCTCCGCCTCCTGGGTTCAAGTGATCTTCCTGTCTCAGCCTCCTGAGTAGCTGGAATTACAGGCATATGCCACTGTGCCTGGATAATTTTGTATTTTTAGTAGAGAACAAGTTTCTCCATGTTGGTCAGGCTGGTCTCAAACTCCCAACCTCAGGTGATCTGGCCACCTCGGCCTTCCAAAGTGCTGGGATTACAGGTATGAGCCACTATGCCCAGCCATCTTGCATTTCTTTTGAAAATCCCCATTAACATCTTATATCATGATATATTCATAGTAGGTGCTTAAGATACACTTTTGGAATAATAGAGAATTTTCATTCATTAAGAGATATTAAAACAATTTTGCAGAGAGAGAGAGAGAGAGAGAGAGAGAAAACAAGTTATTTCTCCCTTAATGTAGTAAGATATCAATGCTTAGATTTAGGTTATGGATTTTTTCAGGAGAAGAAGTTAAGATTCTCTTTAACCTAAATACATAATTTGTTTGAGGCTATGCCAATTTGGCCCCTGAACATAGTTTTTTGTTTTTTTTAAGTCGTCCTGTAGACTGCACTTTTCATTAACCCAAACTACCTGCTCTGCTGTTGGTTTTACCATGGGACTCTAAGACTGTAATTTCCATGATATAACTTTTAGAGGGCAGAAGCTTTGCATCAAGCTCCCGAACAATTGGCAACGTGGCTGTGATGTTCTTGAACAATTATTTAGAGAAGTCAGGACAAAAACCCTGGAAACCTTGGAGAATGTGGAAGTTCACCCTCCTCCACCTCTCAGCTGATGGCAGACTTATTCTCAAACCGGAGGTCAAGATCCAAGCCTAACGGCATTACCATCTTGATTAGATTACGCTAGCTCTTTTCAAAGTCCCATTCTGTTGCCTGACTTACCGCCCCTCAAATGAAACGAAAATAGTTGTTTTATTTTCCTTTAAATTAGCCTATGACTTAAGCACCACTGTTCTTTAAAATAACAAGTATATGCATTATAGTCACAGGATTTTAGCTCTTAAAGGGACTTGAGAGTTGACGTATTTTTTTTCATTTTACAAATAGAGAAAATGAGGCACAGTGAGGAAAATCAACTGGTTCAAGCTTACATGGAACTGGAGTCACAGTTGGATCTAGAGCTCAGGTCTCCCGACTCTTGGTCCAGGCTTTCTCTGCTCTACCACCACTCTTATCTGAATTTTTGTGGTGGTTGGTAGAATCAGGGAGTAAAGCAGAATATGTCTTGGTGGCCTCTCTCTTCCTCTCCTTGATGTCCTGAGCCAGATTGTGGGCAGGGGTGGGAGGACTGCGAGGAGCCTCTCTTTTCTAGCTTTCCTCCTTCATGCTGCTGCCCTGACGCACACAACCTTCCAAAGGTTGCCTACTGAAGGAAGCTGTGTCTCTTGGTTTCTTGGTCCCCATGATCCTTGCTACTTCCTTCCTATCACGGGTGACTACTGGTGATTTATGTCATCGCTCAAGATCAGGCTCCCTGGCAGACTAATTAGTCAGCACCACACTGCTTGTGAAAATAAGCTAGAGAAGGCTCTTTATGGGCTCCTAGCTCTCTCTTTCTCCTCCGATATCTCCTATACCTCATCATGCTGGCCTTCTGAGATAACAGCCCTTTCTGTTGTCTATGTCAGAGGAATGACTAATAGTAGTGTCACATCAAGGAACTGGAAAAGCGGCTCTGTGGTAAAGCAGATATTTTTGGGGCAGAGAAGTCTTTAACACTTAAAAATTAAACTCACTGTGTGCAGTGTTTGGATTAATATTTACAGCAGCATCTAAATGTAGCTATAGATTAATTTACTGTTCAGAAAATTTTTCTTAGAAGGTTTTTTTTTTAAATTTGAAGCTTTTACTCCAAGAAGTGATTTTAAGTGTTACCGATTTACACCTGTTTTCATGGTTGCAAAATTCAAAGTTGAAGAACTGTCCAAGAATGGGGCTAGGATTGTATTCAGGATGGGAAATTTCACCTGCACAGACTGAAAACAGTGTGCAGATCAAGAACTAGGTTTGAAATGAAGACGTCTATTCTCTCCTCATAGAATGTGAATATGCATTTTAAACTAAACTTTTCCATCATTATCATTTTTTTCTATTTCTGTGGAGCCACAGGAAAAAATGCTTTGAAAAATGGAGCTGTGAATATGGTGCCCAAGAAGAAAATCTAATGTTTACTGCATGCATTTAAGGGAAATGGGGAAAGATAATTAAGAACAAAAATAAAATTCAAATCCAACTAAAATATCTATAAAAGTCATCTGGGTTGTTTCTGATGCTTTTGGTACCTCCAAAAGTAATAGAAGTGTCAATCCTGTACTTTCAATATCAAGAGTTTTATCTTCCAGTAGAAAGAACAACTTATTTGAAATTGGACAAGTCGGATAACCCCATTTACCTTGATTTTTCCATAAGGTGAGAGCCCCTGAAGTTCCTTCCTTAGGTCTTGTTCACAATTTTGGTGATAAGTCACAGTAGACGTATTTGGTGATATTTTCTGGTAAAAGGTACTATTACTGGCTGTCTATAAAAATCACACCATTGTACCTATATTATTATCATATTTTTCAGTATTTCAAAGTATGAAACTCTGCAGCAAGATTTTCTAGGATTGGTTTCTAGTTAATAGAAGATGTAGTATAGAAATATATTATTTTCACTTTTCCAGATTGTAGTGGTGAGTAGAGGGGATTAAAAGCCATAATCAAGCCTGGGCAACATGGCAAAACGCCATCTCTACAAAAAACACAAAAAATGAGCTGGGCATGTTGGCTTACACTTGTGGTTCCAGCTGCTCAGGAGGCTGAGGTAGGATTTCTTGAACCCAGGAGGTCAAGGCTGCAGTGAGCCACGATTTTGCCAGTGCACTCCATCCTGAGTAACAGAGTGACCCTGTTCCAAAAAGAAAAAAAAAGCCACAATCACACAATCAGCCACTTTTGTGGCCCTGCAGGTTTATTAAGACAATTCTAACACAAAACTTGACCTAATTATTCAGAAAACCAGTGTGGCCAAAGCGTCCTATTTCCTTTGCAGCACACTGTTTAGGTGCAAGTTTTGTATTGTTAGTTTCAGGTGGATTATTCCACCTTCAAGCTCTGAAGGGGAATCTGTAGAGAAAGAAGCAGCTGGTACTGGCAGCTGTAGTGTTGCTGTTGTTCTACCTGCATTATATGGGCTTTATGTTCTTGGGGACTTCTAAGCAATGACATCAGCTTGCCCTACTCACTAATTAGGAAAAGTTAATTCTGTGGGAAATGAAGTTACAGACTTTGCAATCATCACCAAGATAATTTAATGAGAAAGCAGTACTTAAATATCTAAATCATTAGGATTTATTTATATATGATTAAATTACTATTTAGTGATTGCCTACTATGTGCTAAGTATTAGGTGATGGGCTTTCATGTTTTCTTATTTAATTCATATAAAAATACAGAGATGAGAGAAGGGTAATGAAGTTGAGATTTTAGTCAGCTCTATGACAGAGAGATTAAGTGCTTTGACTCTAGAACAGATTGGGTACAAATTCCAATGTCCTAGATGTATTAATTGGAGAAAATTACTTAGCTTTTCTGGTCCTTGGTTTTTCCATCCATAAAGCATGAATAATAATAGTAAAACTTTTTAGAACTCTTGAATCTTGTAAAGCATGTAGCTCTTAGCATGCTACCTATATTAATAAATTATGTTAAATGCAATTCAAGGAAAAGAAAAACACAGCCTACCACCAACTACCAGCCAACATTTTTTGGCTTCAGTTTTTTATTATTTTGGGTAACAGTGAAAATTTAGAAGCTCTTGTTCCAATTCTCCTTTTGATTTCTCTCTTTAGATATATGAGCTTGGTGGTTTAAACTGGTGAAAGAAAACTCCAAAGGAGAGGTAGAAAGATTATACTTTCAGTTTGAATTTCGAGATTGAATAGTTTTGAGGAATGGTTAGAATATCTTAAATAAAGGATATGGAGCATAAAGTAAGCTTTATAGCCAACTCTCCAAGGGACAGTGTGCAGAAAAGAAGATGATAATAAGAGTGAACATATCAGAAGTTACAGAAAATACTAACTCCTAAGGCCTTGTGGCTTGGGCTTCTTTTCCCTAGTTTTCTTGTTTGATTCATTATCATTGACTAGAGGCCAGACTTGGCTGCAATGAAAAATGTGAAACTTCGAGAACTTTACAAAATATTGTCACTCAGTCGCTGTTGGACTTGTGTTGTCACTGTAATAGCCTTGGAAATCAGGGGACACATTAAGAAGAGGGATGGCCAGGTACGGTGGCTCAAGCCTGTAATCCCAGCACTTTGGGAGGCTGAAGCGGGTGGATCACGAGGTCAAGAAATAGAGACCATCCTCGCCAACATGGTGAAACCCCGTCTCTACTAAAAATACAAAAAAAAATTAGCTGGGGCATGGTGGTGTGTGCCTGTAGTCCCAGCTACCAGGGAGGCTGAGGCAGGAGAATTGCTTGAACCTAGGAGGCAAAGATTGCAGTGAGCTGAGATCACGCCATTGCACACCAGCCTGGTGCCGGGTTACATTGAAAGAAAATTTATAAAAAAAAAAAAAAAAAAAAAAAAAAGAGGGATATGCTGGCCATACTAATTCTCTGTTAAAACAAACTAAATATGGCCTGAGAAGAACTCTGTACTTCTATATTTGAGTCCTTGTGGATGACCTATAACCTAGCCTAACAGGCAGACAAGATTGAAAACCTAACTTAGGAGTATGCACCTATAACAATATCTGAGATTTGACCAACCCCAGTGGCCATACTTTAACCACTCATAGACTACTAAGTGTTCAAACTGTGTTAAATAAGGCAAATGTCAACCTGGTACACCAATCCAGCTTTTTATATAGCTCACTTCTGATTTCTGTACTTTATTTCCCTTTTTTTTGGTCTATAAATCTTCCACCATGTGGCTGTGCTAGAGTCTCTGAATCTGCTGTGATTCTGGGAGCTACCTGATTTGTGAATCATTCATTGCTCAATTAAACTTATTTAAATTTACTTTGGCTAAAGCTTTTCTTTTAACAAATGGTGTCAGAAGTGGGATCTGAAATAGACCTTCTGATGACCTCCAGGATCAATGAGTGAACAAGCAAGATACTAGATGAATGCACTTATGTCCTTTGATGTCTCAGAGTGACTGGGGATTGTGGTAAGTCATCTCTCAGATTTTGGAGCTCCATAGATTTATGCTTTGAGCTTTCCAAGTTTCTTTGAGGAAATTTCTGATCCAAACTCGGTTTGAAAGTCATGAGAGAAACTGGACTGGGTTCAGAATCAAATTAGATCTGATAATTAACTAGCCTGGATTCAGTTAGAGGCTTCTGACATCTAACTGGGTCAGAAAAAAACTGGTAGTAAGTGGTAATATTGCAGGGGTTATAAAATTTTGCTTTAAAAAGTTCATGGAAATTTTTGTGTTCTACCCCTTTGCTTCATTTTTCTTGCACACTTAGGTAGGAAAGATTATTGGCTAAGTTGATAAATGAATCCTAGAGCAAAGCCAATATTTTAGGTAAAAATGGGATCCTCAATTTCTGAAAAACTGAGTTCCTTCTAGCTTATACATGAGGCCTGGGAAGCAGCAAAGTCTTACAGAAATGGTGAAATCTTATGAAAGATAACTTATAGTGAAACATTTGAATAAACAGCAACACATTGAAGTACATTTAAAAATGAGAGCTCCCCAAAATTAAATATGCTAACCTTTTAATTTATTTACTATCCTGATCCAAAGGAAATAGACTACAGAACCAATTGGCTGATTTTGGTTAAATAATGGGGTACATTTTACCTTAGTAAAGGATGGGATTAGATTGGAGGCCCTCCCCTCAGTAAAGTCCCTCTTGGTTAAAAAAGATAACAGGGCTCAACTAGGGGCAAGTTTGAGCCTTCCCAGTTCAATATTGCATCCTAAGTAGAGTGGCTAATGTCTATGTTTTGTCACATGTATTTTGCTCTGGCCAGAATGCAAAATGTTAATTTGGTTACCCCATGCAGCCCCTTGGGTGGCATGCTGCAACATTGAGAAGAATTTTGCTTGTGGTTCCATAACTTTTCCTGTGTGTTGTGACTTGGCCCCCGGGGACTATAGTGTGGCTCAGGGAAGGGGACTCCAGGAACATAACATGCTGGCAAAAGGGTAAGAATTTCTTGCTAGTCAGACTTCTGGCCTCTCTTTCCCTATGCAAACTGGTTGAATGAATGGTAAAAATCACTGTTCATCTCCTGTAAAGGAGGTAATGGAAAAAAGGATTTATGAGGCTAGTCTTAAGCTGTAGCCAATCTGGTATGTTTTATGTGTCTTCCTGTATCATTCTGTCATAAAGAGGAAGGGGTACCTTAAGATAGAACATGGGTTTAAAACCCCATAAGCTAACTGCTCAAGATGGCCCAGCAAGCTGGTCAGTAATAAACTTTGCTGCAGGATCCTGAAACAAACTAAAAAACTGGATAAGGGTCTCAATCTTGTTTTATGTCCTTGGGAGCTTGACCTTGTGACCATGCGGTGGTACTTTCTCTTGGTCTCTGCCTTCCAGGGAACAGGAATTTTAGGGTTCATGTCATAGTTAGCTCTAAAAATGATCTTGAGTAGTTAAAAGCCTTTGCAAGCTCAAAATTTAAGTACTCTAGACTCCTTCTGGGAAGGGCAATGGAGACTTCCCAGTGCTGTAGCTCAGTATCTAAGGTTTTGTCCTTTCTCAGTGGTGCTTGGATTCAGTCCTGGCTTAGGAAATGAATACTTTCTGGTTGATATCTCTGTGACCTTTACCATTTGTTAATTCTCGTCCTCTCCATGAATAACGTCTGGCTTCTTTTCTTGAATTTTCCTTTCTTTGAGCTACCTTTGAAGACTCTAAGTTTTGTAAAAACTGCATGTTTTCTCAGCCCTGTTTCTTGAAGGGCTCCAACCTGAGCACAGAATTAAGAAACTGGCAAATAAAAAATCTAACAACTACTGGATCTTCCTCCATCTGTCTGTGTAATTATGTATGTGTTGTATGTGTGTTATGTTTATATAAAAGAGCTCTAATTAATTGGCTTAAAAAATAAGCTCTTAAATTTCTTGAAAGAAAAATAAAAAACTTAATGTATTTTAGTTCCTGTAACTTTAGTAATCTTTGGGAAATAAAATAGTTTTAAAGATTATTGGTAAAATAAAGGCATTTGGTCTAAATTAAGCAGGTCAGATATTAGGTTTACTAAATGCTTTAAGGTCATGAACTGTTTTGGCTTTTGAAAATTGTTCAATTTACCTACCTTGGAGACATTAGATTCTAGATAAGGCCCAGAGATATGTGGAATTATCCATGCCCTCTAGCCATGCAAAAAAAGTCATAAAGAAAAGAGATTTTATATAAGAAAGGATCTTGTATGGTAAATTCTTGTCCTAAAGTAAAAAAACTGGTAGTCTAAAAAGAGATGTTTAGGACAAATCAGAAAGTCCAAGCATGGTGTAGACAGTCTGTATAATTAATGAAAGGAAATTTATGCACCAAAAGCAAAAGTTGCTGAGTTACCATTATAAGCTGTGATTGAGACTACTGAAAAAATAGTTTTACGTGCAAGGTATGTGAGTATAGAAAAATGTTTTTTTTTTTTTTGTGAAAGATTATAAGAAGGCATGGGAATGTAAATTTTTGCCTAGTTTAGAGGGTTAGAGGATTGTTTTAAATTAAATTAGAATAAGCTAAAAGTTTGAGCAAACTGTAGAAGGGTTGTAAAAATTAATTTTGTAAAAAAATTCTGTGGGTGAACATATTGACTAAATTTAAAGGGATATTATTTGGTTTTTCTGTAAATTGAACATTAAAATAAAAGCACCAATAGTGTTTTCTTAAAACACTGATTTAATTTCTTCTTCGCTCATGAAGCTTGGTTTGGTTGGAGATGAAATTCTGGATTGAAAATTTTTTTCTTCAAGAATGTTGAATATTGGCCCCCACTCTCTTCTGGCTTGTAGTGTTTCTACAGAGAGATCCACTGTTAGTCTGATGGGTTTCCCTTGGTGGGTAACTTGACCTTTCTCTCTGGTTGCCCTTAACAGTTTTTCCTTCATTTCAACCTTGGTGAATCTGACGACTATGTGACTTGGGGTTGCTCAAGGAGTATCTTTGTGATGTTCTCTGTATTTCCTGAATTTGAATGTTAGCCTGTCTTGCTAGGTTGGGGAAGTTCTTCTGGATAATATCCTGAAGAGTGTTTTCCAATTTAGTTCCACTCTCCTCGTTACTTTCAGGTACACCAATCCAATTTAGATTTGGTCTTTTCACATAGTCCCATATTTCTTGGAGGGTTTGTTTGTTCTTTTTCATTCTTTTTTCTCTAATCTGTCTTCGTGCTTTATTTAATTAAATTGATCTTCAATCTCTGATATCCTTTCTTCTGCTTGACTGATTTGGCTATTGATACTGTGTATGCTTCATGAAGTTCTTGTGCTGTGTTTTTGAACTCTATCAGGTCATTGATGTTATTCTCTAAACTGGCTATCCTAGCTAACAATTCTTCTAACCTTCTTTTCAAGGTTCTTAGCTTCCTTGCATTGGGTTAGAACATGCTCCTTTAGCTTGGAGGAATTTATTATTACCTACCTTTTGAAGCCTACTGTCAATTCATCAAACTCATTCTCTGTCCAGTTTTGTTCCCTTGCTGGTGAGGAGTTGTGATCCTTTGGAAGAGAAGAGGCATTCTGGTTTTTGGAATTTTCAGGCTTTTTGTGCTGTTTTTTCTTCATCTTTGTGGATTTATTTACTTTTCATTCTTCATGTTGGTGACCTTCAGGTGAGGTTTCTTGTGGACATCCTTTTTGTTGATGTTGATGCTATTCCTTTCTGTTTGTTAGTTTTCCTTTCCTCTGCTGCAGGTCTGCTGGAATTTCCTGGAGGTCCACTGCAGACCTTGTTTACCTGGTTATCACCAGCAGAGGCTGCAGAACAGCAAAGATTGTTGCCTGTTCCTTCCTCTGGAAGCTTCATGCCAGAGGGGCACCCACCAGATGCCAGCCAGAGCTCTCCTGTATGAGGTGTCTGTCAACTTCTGCTAGGAGATGTATCCCATCAGGAGGCACAGGGGCCAGGGATCCATTTGAGGAGGCAGTCTGTCCCATATCAGAACTCAAACGCTGCGCTGGGAGATCTGCTGCTTTCTTCAGAGCTGGCAGGCAGGAATGTTTAAGTCTGCTGAAGCTGTGCCCACAGCAGCTCCTTCCCCCAGGTGCTCTGTCCCAGGAAGATGGGAGTTTTATCTATAAGTCCCTGACTGGGGCTACTTTCTTTTTTTTCAGAGATTCCCTTCCCAGAGAGGAGGAATCTAGAGAGACAGTCTGGCTACAGCAGCTTTGCCAAGCTATGATGGGCTCTGCCCAGTTCAAACCTTCTTGGGGGCTTTTTTTTTACACCGTGAGGAGAAAACTGCTTTCTCAAGCCTCAGTAATGGTGGACACCCTTTCCCCCACTAAGCTTGAGCATCCCAGGTAGACTTCAGATTGTTGTGCTCGCAGCAAGAACTTTAAGCCAGTGGATCTTAGCTTGCTGGGCTCTGTGAGGGTGAGATATGCTGAGCTAGACCAGTTGGCTCCCTGACTTCAGCTCCTCCTTTCCAGGGAAGTAATGGTTCTATCTTGCTGGTGTTCCAGGCACCACTGGGGCATGAAAACAAAACTCCTGTAGCTAGCTCAGTGTCTGCCCAAATGGCTGCCTAGTTTTGTACTTGAAACCCAGGGGCCTGGTAGTGTAGGCACCTGATGGTATCTCCTCTTCTGTGGGTTGTAAAGACCATGGGAAAAGTGTAGTATTTGGGCCAGAATGCACCATTCCTCATGGCACAGTCCCTCATGGCTTCCCTTGGCTAGGGGAAGGAGTTCCCCAATCCCTTGTGTTTCACAGGTAAGGTGATGCCCCACCCTGCTTCAGCTTGCCCTCCATGGGCTGCACCCACTGTCTATCCAGTCCCAATGAGATAAGCTGGGTACTTCAACTGGAAATGCAGAAATCACTTGCCTTCTGCATTGATCTCACTGGGAGCTACAGACTGGAGCTGTTCCTATTCAGTCAACTTGCCAGTCACCCTCTCACACACCTGAAACTCCTGGTGGGATGCTGGAGCTTGTGCTCAGAGGACTGTGCTCTGCTCCACTCTTGTTCCTGCTTTCATTTCTCCTGGGAAACTACTGGTTATTAGTTCTTAAAAACAAATCCTGAAGACAGGGGCTTATATGATCAAACTCAGGCAATAAAACATAACTCAAAGTTTGGCTGATCTTTTCTAGGGAAACAAGTGACACTCTTGGCTTAGTCACAGACTGTTTTAACTGATCTGCAATAGTTTTATTGGTACATCAAGAAATTTTTGCCATAGCATAAACTTTCTCTGTGAAGTGAATAGAAAATTAAGAGTTACATGCTAATCCCTGAAAGCTCTGGCCAATGAATGTAAATAAAAACTGCTTTTTGGGATTCCAGAGCAAAGTTGCATTTTCATAAACAGTAGTGACTTAGAGGGACACATTTTACCGGGAATATAAGTATTGTCTAACTTAATAGAATGAAGACAATCATTGGTCTCATATTAAGGTAGAACGATTTTTAAAATTGGAGTTAAACAGTTCCTGCAAAATAGCAAGATCTCTAAAGAGAACAAACTGAATGAGTACTGAAGCAAAGATAGCCCCAATATTAGTTTTTATTTCTCACAGGTTGGGTTTTGTTGTTAGGATTATTATGACCTCAGAGGCAGCATTTTGTTGATATGGTGTCAAAATCCAATTTTTATAAGACTGAAATTTTGGATTAATTATATGAGAAAAGTAAGTACTAGAGCAGATATATATAAGGAAATCTACTTTCTGGAATATTTAAAGGAACAACAATTACATTTTCATCAGCAGGATTAGGTAGGGCATTACAAATCTGGCAGTCGGTTGAAACAGAATGGTAGCTACGGTTTAAGAAAGACATACCTGAATTTTTTTTTCCTAAGTGGTAGAAGACCAAAGGTATCAAATTCAGCAGGATGAAGATAGGAGAGATTATCTTGATGCATCTTTTACTTAGGTAATAAAGGAGGTTAGATTAGTGGCAGATCAAAAGGAAAAAAAGGGCTGAGAAGCAGAAAATTAATCTTGTTTTGTGGTCTTGGGTGAACGCTATCCACTTCTGTAGTCATCAACTTCTGGAGAATTTTTAAGAATCCTTAATTCAGGGTCTTCAATTGAATGGATTTCCAGGCTTTGTAAGAAATGGATGTAGCTTTTTAGTTAGAAAGCATAACTTGCATTACTGGGTATATTCATACCCAAAGAAAAATGAATCATTCTACCTGCACTTGCATATTTATCACAGCATATTCAAAATAGCAAAGACATGGAATCAACCTAGGTGTCCAACAATGGTAGGCTGGATAGAGAAAATGTGGTACATACATACCATGGAATACTACATAACCATAAAAAATAATAAAACCATGCCCTTTGCAGCAACAAAGGATGCAGATGGACATGTCACTGAGATCATTATTTTAAACAAATTAACACAGAAACAAAAAAAATACTGCACATTCTCATTTATAGGTGGGAGCTAAACCTTGAGTACACACAGACACAAAGATGAGAACAGTAAACACTGGGGAATCCAAAAGTCAGGAGGGAGGAAAGGGGGAAAGGGCTGAAAAAAACTTCCTATTGGACACTATGTTTACTATCTGAATGATGATTGTCAATAGAAGCCCAAACCCCAGGATCATGCAATATACCGTAGTAATAAACCTGCACATGTACCCCTGAATCTAAAATGAAAATAAAAAATAAAAAAAGCATGACTCCGAGGATCAGCATCTTGAAGTTTTACTATTGTGTTAGTTGTTAATAATACCTGCCAAGTTTCTTTTCACCGGGGCTCAAGGGCAGTTTTTCTCTGATGTCTTTTCTAGAAGACTGGATCTCCCAATTTCAGATCAGACAGTGGGTATTTTTGAAAATGTAAAGGAATAAAGCAAAGTAAAGAAAAGGAGGACCAATAAAGGGTGGTAAGTATTCAGCCTGCAGGACATTTAGAAAATGCTGCCAACTTTTAGAAAAAAAACTATAAGCACTTTTCTATCTAATTCATGAGGGGGAGAAAAAGACTAAGGATGCAAAGTATTTGTTATGGAATTATTTATTAAACTAAATCTTGATGTCCAACAGTAAGAAAATTATGATTTTCATCACAATATGTTTTACTCCATGGAATAGTTTACAACCAATAGCAGGGTTAATTACGAAGGGATGTAGCCACTGAGGAAATAGTTATAGCAATGTTAAATAAATAAAACTATCAGAACCAGAAAAAAAAAAAAAGAAAATGTAGCTTGAATGTGTTTGTGTTAAAGCTGGAAGCATCATATGTGTCTCATGTGATATTTAGTCACATTAACCTGTAGTAGGTCAAAATCCAGGTTTAGAAGTAAAATTTTCAAATGAACTGGGTAGTCTATTATTAGCTCATAAGGAGATCACCTGTGGGTCCCAGAGAAGGTAGATATCATTGTCATCAAGGCTAATAGAAGCCTAGTATTTTTGAGAGCTATGCTAATTTTAGTTTTAGAATTTCATTAGTTATTTTTACTTTTCTTGATGTTTGTAGATGGTAAAGATAGTGAAGTCTTAAATAAGAGATACAGATTTTGCCAGGCGCGGTGGCTCACGCCTACAGTCCCAGCACTTTGGGAGGCTGAGGCGGGTGGATCACGAGGTCAAGAGATCGAGACCATCCTGATCAACATGGTGAAACCCTGTCTCTATTAAAAATACAAAAATTAACTGGGCATGGTGGTGCACGCCTGTAGTCCCAGGTACCCGGGAGGCTGAGGCAGGAGAATTGCTTGAACCCAGGAGGTGGAGGTTGCGGTGAGCTGAGATCACGTCATTGCACTCCAGCCTGGGTAACAAGAGTGAAACTCTGTCTCAAAAAAAAAAAAATACAGATTTACAGAGTTATTTGGTAATAGTGTAAGTGAAATACATGCCCCTATTTCTAGAAACATAAGTTGAAATTTCCCGTATTAGAGAAATAGGAATTAAACATTCTGGTCACAACTGGTCCATAGCTCTTTGTCAAGGACAAGCATCAACTCCATCCTGAGAGTAAATAATAACGAGAACATATTTATAGCCTATTGGTGTGGCATTTATATAAAATCCATTCAGAGGTGGTCAAAGTGGCCTTGAGCCTTTGGTTCCTGTCAATATTCCACTTTTGCAATCCTCCCAGGATGATCTCATCGGAAGGTAGGACATACATGAGAAACGTCTTTGGCAATATTCCTAAAATTATTACACCATGCTGGTTAAATATTTTTGTCAATGCATCTTTATTATTTTGGATAATATTGTGAAGCATTTTTGTTAAATGCACTTTTATTATGGCTATATCCTTAGGTAATAGCAAATTGTCTAAAAATTCCTTAATTCTCTGTTCATTTTATAGAGATTCCTAAAGAGATGAAGAAATTTGCTTGTTTTCAAAGCATTTAAAAGTAATAGACTAACTCAAAATTATATCTAATATCATTATAAATCTTTGTTTCTTTACTGTTTTTCATCTGGCAGGCCCAGGCAAGGGCAATTAATTTAACCACCAAAGCTGATTTAATTTCTGAGAGAAGCTTTTATTTCAAGAGTAAATTCAAGCTCTTGAATTAAAGCTCTTAAGATAGCATGACCTGCTTTGCAATTTTCAGTTTTTTAAAAATAATAAACTATTAAGTAATATTGAATCAAGAATGTACAAGAGAGTCTCTAGGTCTGCAAAAGGTATAAGTTGTTCTCTAATTTCAGTAAGCAGTCATGGGCTTCTCCTTTGGGTGAGGTAAGGAAGGTGACTGGGGTTAGAACATTAAACTAATAGACAGTGATGTGTAAGTATTAAAGTAATGGACAGTGACATGTAAAAGCAAAGAAACAACAATTCCTAAGAAGTTTGGCTAATAGCTGAGAAGCTTGAGGGATTTTTGTCATTTGAAGGGCCTGTAAAGTGTGAGGAATCATTAAGTTCAGTGTCAACCCTAGAACTAAATTAACTGAAGCTTTTCATTGCTGATACAGGTTCTAGGCAAGGTGATGTGACTTGACTATTATACCACAAAAAAGACTGAAATTAGCAATAAACTACTGAGGATTCTCCTGTTCCCCTGTATTTGAGACAATATTCCTTGGCTTATCCAGATCTCTCATGAACAAAGGGAAAAAAGGGTTTGCAAATTTTGATAACTGGAAGCAAGTTTTTTTGCAGATAGTTGTCATACCACTGTTTGGGCCTAAATAAAAATATTCTGCCTTTAACTAGAAAAGAACAGTTTTAGTTGGAGAAGAACCAATCAGCTGCCTCGTATGAGAAGGCTCTGATGTGAAACAGGAATAAGACTGTGATAATCTCTAATGAGAAAAGAGAATGGGACTAGAAGCTAAAGTTTCAATATAATATAATTTTTTTTAACTAGTTAGAAGTATTCAAGGATGGAACCATTTCTTCATTAGAAATAAGGAAGAATAATAGAAATTTAAATCAAACCTGGACTATCATTTGTTTAAAATACTTCAGTAAGAATTTAAATATTATTTGGATGGTTAGAATAAATTATTCAGGCTATTTAAACCCAAACATTATATTAGTGCACCAAAGGCTCCAGTTGTAAGGTACAGGTGAATATTCTGAAAAGAAGGGCGCTTTCTGTGCTTCAAAAGACAATCATGTATATTTATGGTTTTGTTATAAACTCAAGAGAAACAGATGAACCAAAGTGGCTGGTAGCTTTCTAATAGGGTTAAGAGAAAAAGAGGGAACTAATATTTATTGCATGTTTACTATGTGCCAGTAAAATAAAAGGGAGATGCTAGAATTTTTTTAAATTCCAAATTTCTGTACAGCAGTATACAGTTTACCAATAGAAAAGGAAGACAATTTGAAAAAGTAATGGTTATTATTAAAACTGCTTTATTTTCTACCAAGTCTTGGCAGGATGAGATTTAGGATTAGAACAGAAAGTTTACCTTGTTCATAAGATACACCTAAATGAAGGTGCGGGAGGAGAGGGCTAGAACTGCATGTTAAGAAGTATATAAGTGTATAAACCTTATACAACTCTAAACCTAAGAGTTGAAGTGTATGGAAGTGAATTTGGATGAGATTTCTTTAGAGTAAAATAAATATTTTTCTTAATAAATACTACAGATTGCTGAATCAGAATGACAAAACTGGTAAAGAGGCAAGGAGGTCATGATGCTGTGGTATTAATTTCATAAAGCTATTTGTTGCTTTGGAGGCATGGGCTCCAGTCTTAGAATACCTGTGCTTGAGTTCTAGTATTTTCATTTTATCTTTTTCATTATTCACAACATGGGAATTAATCACATTTATTTTAATTATTCAAAGTAATAAAATGTATGTGAAAAGCCTTTGTAAGGCGTAAGACACTATGAAGTGTTTGTTTTGGCAACAATGAAATTATCCAGTAAGAGTCTTACTCTGCTAGGCATCGATATGCATGGGCAACACTGGCTGCCTCCTCATCTTCCAGTCACCCCTCTCTGTGTGTTGCATCATGAAGCTTGAGAGGAATGGATTGATTGATTGGTCTCATTCTCCAGCTCCAGTAATAGACCTGATTAACCCTAGCCCATATCTCAATAGAGTCATTGAGATATATTGCATTATATTGGGCCTAAATAAAAATATTCTGGGCCTAAATAAGCCTTGCCTGAAGCCCTACTTTCTGTCTGTGCATTCTAGTTTCATAAGCTAATAAATCTCCTTCAGCTTTAGTTGCAATGTTTGTTTCTTGCAATCGAAACAATCTTGATTGATAAAACATTTAATAAATTTTGACTCACTGACAATTTTGTTGAAAAGAATGTAATGGAGACAATGAAGAATACTGTTACTCTGGATTTAATCCTAATTGATAGAAAAGATCTTGTTAATTACATGTCTGGTAGGTTAAATGAGGCTTCCCTGAAGATGTTCATATCCTACTATGGGAAACCTTTGAATAGCTGCCTTACATGGCAAAAGGGACTTTGCAGATATGATTAGGGTATGACCTTGAGATGGTCATATTCCAGATTGTCCTGGAATATCTGGATGGGCCCAATGTAATCACAAGTGTCCTGAAAAGTGAAGGAGGAAGGCAAGAGAAGCAGAGTGAAGAAGTAGGGGAAGTGAGGTTGTTCACTGGGAGCCACAAGCCAAGAGATGTGGTTAGCATCTAAAAGCTGGGAAATTCAAGAAAATAGATTCTCCCCTAGTGCCTTCAAGGAAATGCAGCCCTGTCGACACTTTGATTTTAGCCTTGTGAGACCCATTTTGGATTTCTGATCTACAGAGATATAAGATAATAGATATGTACTGTTTTAACCACCTAAATTGGTGGTAATTTGTATAGAAGCAATATGAAAATAATGTATTTTGGAAGTCTCAGAAGCTTGGAGAGAATATGTGTCAATATAATTTTGGAGTTTGTAAAAATGGGGGAGGAACTGCTGGGCACAGCTAGATGTTTCCTGGATATCAGGAAAGTTAATCTAAAGAAACTAGGAAAAAGGTATAGTTTCATGACCTGAAACACTAAAAAATAAATATAGATTATCACAGATTTTATTTTTTTGTAACAGGGTCTCACTCTGTCACCTAGGTTGGACTGCAGTGGCACTATCATATCTCACTGAAGCCTCAAACTCTTGGGCTCAAGCGACTGCCCTGCTTCAGCCTCCTGAGTAGATGGGACTGTACGAGCACACCACCATGCCTAGCTAATGTTTTAAATTTTAGTTTTGCAAAGATGGGGTCTCACTGTGTTTGCCCAGGTTGGTCTTGAACTCCTGGCCTCAATCAACCCTCCTGCCTTGCTTCCAAAGTGATGGGATTACAGGTGTGTGCCACCATGCCCAGTCCCCAAGGACTTTTTAAGTGAAATTATGACAATTTGACAATGTTGTAAAGGAAGAAAAGGCAAAGGTACCTAAAGATATCATATGATTGTATAAATGATTCTCAGTTAAGAACAAATCTTAAAAGGCAAAAGTGTGTGTATATGCATGTGTACTTGAAGGTTGTCACTGGTAATTAATAATGTATATATAGGGTTATTTCTTGAAGCTGTGGGAATAAAGAAATTTAAAGCACAGAATGAGCCAAAGTAAAATTTGTTACAAGGAGATGGAGTTTGGCATACTTTCTTAATTTTGGCTAAGCTTCCACTTCTAAATCAAAGCTTGGTTCCTGAGGTGTCCTGCAACATTAGTGTATCTTGCTGTATTATAAGGATTCAGAGATACTGGTCCCTTCATCAGGTCTAGGGTGGCTGAAGTCCTTACGGCAGTTGTCCCTGGTTGTATCTATTTGTTTCACAACAGTGTGCTGTTAAAATGTTATTATTTTCTACATGTGTCATGATACATAAAGTTTGAAAAGCATTGTTCCAAATCAGGTATAATCATTCTAAAACAGAAAATAGCAAAATAAACATGATTAATAGAGTTGTAAATTAAAAGAAAAATCTAGTAATGTCTGTCTATTTAAAATGGCTCTGTCATCAGGACCAGATGAAATGGACCCCAGAGTAGTAGACTTGTTTGCAGAGAAACAGTTTTTTGGTTATCTTTGAAAAGTCCTACAGAACAAGAGAGATGTGAGAAGAGTAGAGTTGGAAGAATATCTCAAAATTCAAAAAAGTTAGAAGTTATAACCAGTAAGTCACAAATAATTTGGTTGACATCAGTCGTTCCTGTATTTCTAGAATGGATGCATTGGATAAAGGTTTGTGAATAGTTAGCCAAGAAAGCAGTTACTGCTGGCAAGGAAATAAGAAAACATATTGGAAAGGAGGATGTATGTTTGGAGTCAGGGAGGGTTCATGCTAGAGCTGGGTTTAAATCTTGCGGATTGTTAGTCACAGCTTTTTGAAAATAACAGTAGTCTAAGACAGTGGTTCTCAGACTTTAGCATGCATTGGAATCATGTGGAGGACCTGTTAAAACACAAAGTTCGGATTCAATAGGTTTAATATGGGCCTGAGAACTTGTATTTATAACAAGTTTCGAGCTCATGCTGTTTTAGGGACCACCCTTTAAGAACCAATGGTTTAGAACAATTTTGTTAGAATGTAGAATTAGAATATCGATTTTCCCATTGCTTTTGGAAGTCTTTTCTTGGAGGGTGTTCTGGTGTCATTTGCCTTTATTCTAGTGAAAAATGTATATGGTCTTCCCCAGTTTGTATAGTCATAAGGTGAAGTCTCACAGTCCAAAGAGAAACATAAATTCTGCTGCTGTATCCCCATCAGTTCACTTCTCCCACATTTACAAATTCTGAAATTCTAGAGAGGGAAACCATGATGATGAAAGGTCTGGAAATGAGGCAATGTGAAAATGATTACAGGAAGGCAGATACTTCCTATAAAAATAAAATAATCAGTGGCACAAAAGCATTTTGAGGTTTCTCCTGTAAAAGAGGGATTAGATAAAGGGTCACAAACTCAGATATGTCAGGGATCAGGCAGGTAATATAAATGAATCAAGAGAACTGGGTAGGGACTATTGCTACTCAGGGAGTAAATGCATCTTCTCAAATAAAAGACCACTACTTAGGACACACTAAGTACTACTGTGTGGAAACTGTCTAGCCCAGTGCTGCTAAATCTTCTGCTTTTTTGAAAGGTGGTGGAAATCCTGAGTTGCTTAAAAAATTGCCCAGATTTTAAATATTGTTGATTGAAAACACTTAAAATTCATTGTGTGGGGCAGGCAATATATATCTGCAGTCTCAGTTTGGCCCTGGACCCTAAAGCTTGCTATCTTGGGGTTAGACTTACCCAATGTTAACTCCAGAAGGCAGACCTGGGAGGGAGACTATAACCTAATGTTAAAATAAAAAAAATAGCATAGTAATTGAAAGTAACTTTGGAATCAAATGTATTTGGGTCTAAGCCCTGATTCCAGCATTTGTTATCAGTGTTCCTTTAAGCAAATCACTTAATGCCTTTCAGCTTTAGTCTCTTCATCTATAAATTGGATGTAATAATAATATCTGTATCATTGGAGTGGCAATTAGGATTAATAGATAATTAATAGATAATGCACATAATATATGCCATGGCACATATTAAGCATTCAACAAGGATTAGGTTTGAAAAACTAGAAATGGAAGATGCAGAATAAAGACTCAACTGCCCATTGCCCTCTCTCTAAAATAAACGGAAGACAATAAGGCAAATGAATTAGAAAGGGAGAAACGTCATCTTTTTAAATTAAAAAGCAACACTTTAAGTGTGAAAATACACAAAGAAGAGCTAATGGGTGCATTTGAAATTAGATCCGGGTAAAGGAAGATGCCAGGAGAGGATGACTAGGTTATAGAGTTTGGACAGAGTCGGCACAGCATAGATTTCTCCACAGGGGCCAATGGTTAGCTGGACTTTGGAACATAATCATGGAAGGCTGTGAGTCTCTGTAACCTACTTGGTATTACAGTGTAACAGAAGATGCAAGGTTGAACGAGGGAACTTTAAACATACTATCTTTAAGCTTTCTTTAGTTAGAGCAACAACACTAACTATGAAGGAGAATCTGTGCATGAGAAGGAACTCTACAGCTGTTTACCTCTGTTAACCAATGAGGAGAGAAGGTCAAATCCCCTTGCAATCTGACAGACACAAAAGATGTACAATCTAGGGCTTCACTGTGAGCCAGGGAGTATCCTTACTGGGCTAGAATATTCTTCTGAAGCCTAACCCACACTATCTTCCTAAAAATAACCATGAAAAAAAAATCACTTAATTTAAAGAGAAATATTATTTAAAAAGCAACAGAGGATTTATATAAAACACTACAATCTGAAAATAAAATAAGAAAACAATTTCATGGGGAGAGAGATCCAAGATGGCTGATTAACAACAGCTTAAGATTGTAGCTCTCAGTGAAAGCAGAGAGAGTGAGTGGACGCCGCACTTTCAGAAGAATTTTTGTTGCCCACAGACTGGGAGATTCCCGGCGGAGGAGCCACACGGGTCGCCAGCACGACTTTTTTGGCCGGCGCGGCTGTTTTGCCGGCGCCCCGGCACGGCGCTTCTCAGCGTGGAGTATACGGGATAGGGTGCCCTTTGAGTCCAGCTCGGCTGGTCCCAACCCCACAAGGAGAACAGCAATTGGAAGCGCTGAGGACTGAGAGTTTCACAGTAAGCAAAGCTGAACCGGGAAGGTCCAGCTGTGTGGGAAAGGGGCGTCCGCCAAAGGAAAACTAAGAAACAGAAAAAACTTCATTACCGGGCGGAGAGATCCAAGATGGCCGATTAACAACAGCTCAGGATTTTAGCTCCCAGTGAAAGCACAGAGAGCGAGTGGACGCCGCAATTTCA